>JAULCF010822347.1:0-19438 GCA_032361265.1 Devaleraea mollis | reverse complement strand
CCGACGTTGTCGGGCGAGCTCCTCTGGCGCCAGCTCGTCTCCGAGCCGAACGCAGGGGCAGATCTCGTCAGCTTGGGGACGCACGCAGAGCCAACGGAGGGAGGATGGCTGGTCACCGGTCAGAAGGTGTGGTCCTCGACGGCTCACCTCGCACAGCAAGCGATTCTGTTGGCCCGTACCGATCCTGACGAGCGAGGTCATCGAGGAATCTCGTTCTTCCTGCTGGACATGGAAACGTCAGGGCTCGACGTGCGGCCCTTGAAGCAGATGACCGGGGACATCGAGTTCTGCGAAGTGTTCATGGACGAGGTCTTTGTCCCGGCCGAGAACCTGCTCGGCGACGTGAATGGTGGGTGGACGGTGGCCACCGCTGTGCTTGCTGATGAACGAGCGGGCGCAGGCGCTGCAGGAGTCGCGCTGCAACACAGTGTCGACGCCATGGCGCAGCGTGTCCCTGGGATGCCGGTTCTCGATGCACCCAGACGAGATCGAGTGATGACCTTGCACAACACCGGGGGAGCGGTGGGTCACCTCCTGCGGCGCAGCGGTGGGAACCCGATGCTTGGTCCACTCTCGAAGCTGGCCAGAACCGAACTCGGCTCCCAGATGGCAGGGTTCGCTCTGGATCGCCAGGGTGCTCGGGGAATGATCGAAGGCGACGAAACCAACGACTTTCTCTATGCACCCGGGATGCGGATCGCCGGCGGCACGAGTGAGATCCAGCGGAACCTCATTGGTGAACGCCTGCTCGGACTCCCGAGAGAACCCAGACCGTGAGGATTCGCTCGTTGCGGTGATCGCCCTGCGTTCCTCCACGAGCGCGTAGCCTCTGCGATGCGGGTCGACAGACGAAGACTCAGTAGACGAAGGACCTTTGATGGCTGGTGGACTTGTCGGATTGCTCGACGATGTGGCGGCATTGGCCAAGCTGGCGGCCGCGTCGATCGATGACGTCGGTGCGGCAGCCGGGCGCGCAAGTGCCAAAGCCGCTGGCGTCGTGGTCGATGACACAGCGGTCACACCCGCCTATGTGCAGGGGCTGGCGGCCGACCGCGAGCTGCCCATCATCAAGAAGATCGCCACGGGTTCGCTTCGTAACAAGCTGCTCGTCATCCTGCCGATCGCTCTGTTGCTCAGCGAGGTGGCGCCCACGCTGGTCGAGATCATCCTCATGGCCGGCGGAACGTTCCTCTGCTTCGAAGGAGCAGAGAAGATCTACCACAAGGTCAAGGGCGACGATCATGCTCATGACCTTCCTGCGGTCGTGCAAGGCCCCGAAGCCGAGAAGGCCACCATCGCCGGAGCGGTACGGACGGATTTGATCCTGTCGGCAGAGATCATGGTCATTGCGCTGAAGGAAGTGATCGATGAACCCTTCGTGTCGAAGGCGATCATCATGATCGTCGTGGCGCTGTTCATCACCGTCATCGTCTACGGCGTGGTTGCCCTCATCGTGAAGATGGACGATGTCGGGCTTGCACTCGCCGGACGTGAATCAGAGTCCTCCCAGAAACTGGGTCGGGCGATGGTGTCTGGCATGCCCAAGCTGTTGACCGGACTGACCATCGTCGGTACCGCTGCGATGCTGTGGGTCGGTGGCCACATCCTCGTCATCGGTAGCCACGAACTCGGCTGGGACGGGATCTACGACATCGTCCACGGCGCCGAAGAAGCAGTGGCGGACGTGGCAGGTATCGGCGGCGTGCTTGCGTGGATGGTCAACACGGCGCTGTCAGCCGTTGTCGGCATCATCGTCGGCGGCATCGTCACCGCCATTGTTTTGCAGTTCCACAAGACGCCGGATGAGGCTGGGGCCTCGGCGCACTGAGCCCCCGCTCAGAACCAGCGAGTGCACAGGAGCACCCCATGATCGAACTCGAAAAGCACGACGACGTCTTCGTCCTCACCATGGTCGAAGACGAGAACCGTTGGAACACCACCTTCACCCGAGCGTACGCAAAGGCGCTCGACACGATCGAGGCGTCGACGGGTCCGGCGGCTTTGGTCACTGCGTCCGCACATCCAAAGTTCTTCTCGAACGGGCTCGACCTGGATTGGGTCAGCTCCGAAGGTGAACACCCCGGCGGCGATCGTGATGTCTTCGGTGCTGAGTTCATGACCGTCATGGGCCGGATCATCACCCTCCCGGTGCCGACGATCGCAGCGGTCAACGGCCACGCATTCGGTGCAGGAATGATGTGTGCGCTGGCCCACGATGTGCGGCTCATGCGTGAGGATCGTGGTTTCATCTGCGCCAACGAGTTGCAGATCGGGCTGACGATTCCCGCTCCCGAAGTCGCGCTCATGAAGCACAAGATCCCGGCGCCGGCCTTCCACGAGACGGTGATGCTGGCCAAGCGCTGGACCGCACCCGCAGCGGTTGCCGCAGGCTTTGTCGAAGCAGCGCTGCCGCTCGCAGAGCTTCGGGATGCAGCGTTGGCTCGGGCTGCCGAGCTTGCTCCGCTCGCCACCAACCGTGAGAACTACGGAGGCCAGAAGGAGACGCTTTATGGAGCGAATGCCGCGATCAACCAGGTGCATGGCCCAGCGCACATGCTGAAGAACTCCGCCGACTTCCGTTCCCAATGAAAAGCTGAGCGGCAGCATCGAACGAAGCGGAAGTCACTGGAGCTGCTGGCTCATGACAGTTCCGGGTCTGGCCAGGTCGAGGGTCGGGCTCGGCTTGCGTTGATTCATTGTGTTCAGCCAGGTGGATTCGATTGCGTGAAGCCGGCGGGCCCCGGTCGCGAGGGCTCGGCAGAAGTCCGTGTTCTCTCCTGGGTGGCGAGGCCATGCGGTGGCTCGTGGGCAGTCTCTCGGGAACCAATAGAGCGGAGAGTGTTCAGCATCGATCGCCCAAACTGCCGGCTGTTGGGCCGGGTTCGTCCTGGGCACATGTGGCGTGAAATGAGTGATCGAAGGATCCTCACTGAAGTGGTGCAGGAGTGTGTCGCTCACCGACCCAGTCTGGCACTGGGCCGGTTGTTGCTGCGCTCCGTCGTCCTGGGTACTCCAAGCCGCTTCTGTTTGCGGTGGTCCCAGAACGGCGGAGCAGTCCGCGACCTCGAACAGCACTCGTCCGATGATCCCGCAGCCGAACCGAACTGCCCCGTACGGATTCCCGAGCGGGACGTCGTGGCGATACGCGTCCCACGATCGATCATGGTCAGACCGTTCCAACCGATGTTGAGAAGGTCGAACGACTCGGCACGACACAAGGAGAAGCACTCGATGGGCATGCGCTACTCAGCAGCAATCGTTGACCAGTCGTCGCTAGATCGACTGGGATCGAACCCTGGGATCGACCAAATCGAAACAATCCTCGACGGCGGCATCGACCTCGACAAGATGTGGAACGCTGCCCAGATCGTCCTGGCTGGCAGTCTCGAAGTCGGAGAACCACTCATGACCGGCCAGCCCATCGGCGAAGACCTCGGGTACGGACCGGCCTTCCTCGCGTCACCAGACGACGTGGTCCGAGTCGCAGCGACCCTTGGAGACTTGTCAAAGGAGGATCTCGTCGCCAAAGTCGACGTGAACGAACTCGATGCCCAAGTCGCCTATCCGAACGTATGGCTCTCTGAGCCCGCCGAGTCTCTTGCTATCGAGGTCGGTCACGCAGCGTGGATGCTCGCTGATCTCTACCAAAGGGCCGCCAAGGACGGACACGCGATCGTGGGAGCGATTCGCTGACCCCGGGGCGTCATCGATCGAGATGGTCGGATCCTGGTCGCGTATCTGACCCGAGGGAGCATGTCGGTATTTCGTGGTCACCTGCCTCGTCGGTCCACGATGGCCGGGTCGGTTCATCCCGACGGCGAAGGCCGCTGGTCCAGCGGTCAGATAGGCGAACGCTCACGATGTCGCGACGTCATGTGAGCAGCCTGGCATGGCCCGCCACGTACGGGCCTTCGCTTGCGTGGCCTCTGACCACCAGACCACGCCACCTCTCCATCAGCAACGCAGCGATCGCGACCTTCGCGTCGTAGTGATCGTTGTAGAGCTGGATGAGTACAAGAGCCTTCGATTCTGCGAAACGCTGACGGTGTTCTGCAACAGCCGCTGCCTCATGTGAGGGTGCTATCGAGTGGGTGCGACGGATCGGAGCCAGGTCGCGATGCCTTGGCCGATCTCGTCTGGGCTGTCTTCTTGCGCGAAATGTCGTCCCGTGACGTCGATCTCGGTTTGGTTCGGCCACTGCCGGGCGATCTCGAGGAGTTCCCCGGTCAGCGTGTCACCTTCTGAGACGTTGATGAGAAGCTTCGGGATCGGCGTCGACCCAAGCCATTCCGAGTAATCGGCGACGATGGAATGGACATCGGATGGTTCGCCGTCGAAGGGGATCTCGCGTGGCCAGGTCAGGGTGGGTCGTCGCGTTTCGCCTTGTTGGAGGAATGGACGTCGGTATTCGGTCATCTCTGCTTGAGTGAGTTGCCGGATGACGCCGCCTGGCAGCCCCTTTTCAATGAAGAAGTTCTCTTCAAGTGCCATCTGTTCGCCTGCTGGTGTGCGCAGAGCCGCGAAGATCTCTCGGCCGGTTGGTGACAGCTGTGACCATGAACGGGGCGCGACGTTGGCTTCGAGGTAGGCAATCGCTGTGACGCGGTCGGGGTGGCGACGTGCCCAGTCGAACCCGAGACCAGAGCCCCAGTCATGAACCACCAGTGTGACCGAGTCTCCGAGGTCGAGCTGATCGAGGAGTCCGTCGAGGTAGATCCGGTTCTCGACGAACCGGTAGGAGTCGGGCCCGGCGTCGACGAGTTTGTCGGAATCGCCGAAACCAATGAGGTCAGGGGCGATGCATCGGCCGAGAGGTTGGAGGTGTGGGATGACGTTGCGCCACAGGTACGACGATGTTGGGTTGCCGTGCAAGAACACGATTGGATCACCTTCGCCGACTTCGACGTAGGCCATCGTGTGGCCATCGACCGTCTTTGTTTTCTTGGTCCAAGGGAACTCAGCGGAGATGGGCATTCGTTACCTCGAATCGGCGGGTGGAGCGGCAACAGTTTGGCCGAAGGCACCCCGAGATTGGACCACCCACAACACTCGGTCGAGCCGGGACGACGCGGCGCCGCAGTGGGGCCGACACCGAGTGGTCAGTTGCGCTTCGGGGTCGTGAATACGTGTGGGTCGTGTCGCATGGTTGATTGAGTCAACGCTGCTGGAAGATAGGAGGGCGCGTCGGGTGCCGATCTGTAGGTTTGGCGATGTGGACACCGCTGCTTGGTACAAGTACTTCGCCGACGTCGAGACGCTGGAATCGTCGCCGAGCTACGCCAACCTCGCAGCCGGTGTCTCGGGCGACCAACAACTGATCGAACAGATCGATCATCTTCCTGCCAGGAAGCGTCAGCCAAACCTGTTGTTCGCATCAGTGCAGTTCCTCGGCGGACCAACCTCGAACTGGAACGACTTCCGATCGTTCGTGTCCGCCAACTGGACTGGCATCTCCGAGCTGATGCGAGACCGATCGACGCAGACCAACGAGGCATCTCGTTGCTCAGCCCTCCTGCCTGTTCTTGGCACCATTGGTTCGCCAATCGCTCTGATCGAGGTTGGCGCATCTGCAGGTCTTTGTCTCTTTCCGGACCGATACAGCTACTCCTATGACGGCACAGCGATCGGCGATTCCACTCTCCACATCGAGGTGGCGTGCACAGGTCCTGTTCCGATTCCGAGCGTGCTTCCGGAGGTTTCGTGGAGAGCAGGCGTCGATCTCAACCCGCTTGATGTCACCAATGCTGAAGATGTGGCGTGGCTGCATGCTTGCATTTGGCCAGAGCACGACGAACGACGTGACCGTCTCGAACGAGCAGTCAAGATCGCGGCAGCAGATCCACCGAAGATTCTGTGCGGCGATCTCAACGCAACGATCGACGAGCTCATCGAGTCTGCTCCTGCGGGGTTGAGGGTGGTGGTCTGGCATTCGGCGGTCTTGTCGTATCTGTCGATCGAGGATCGAGCCGCCTTTGTCGAAGGCATGAAGAGCCGGCCGGACGTCGACTGGATCTCAAACGAGGCACCCGGCGTCGTTGAGGATCTCGCCAATGCGAAGCCTCCGCCGTCTGCAAACGCATTCGTACTCGGCCTGAACGGGACCGATGTCCTTGCTTACACCGACCCGCACGGAGGCTGGCTCGACTGGATCGGTCAGAGTTGAGAAGGACGGACCGTCTTCGAGACTCCGCTACGCCTCAGAAGACAGAATCTGTTTGTGAAAGTGCGGCGCCGCAATGGGGATGAAGTATGCGGTGGCATCGACGGGCAGGTCGTGATTCCGGGCGCCCACGATGGGTCGCGAAGACCGATCGGTCGGCGATCAGAGCACGGCTGGTCAAGCCGGTCGTTTCACGACTGTTGCGTCGATCTCGACGAGCTGATCGCGGTAGCCCAAGAGATTGACGCCGAGCAGCGTTGCTGGCGGTACGTCCTCGGCGAACCATTCCGTCACTGCTGACCAAGCGTCGAGCAGATTCTGATGTTCACCGACCACGTAGACGATCAGTCGACGAATATCAGCTTGCGCAAAGTCGTGAACTCTCAACAAGGTGCGCAGATTGTCGAGGCAAGAGACCGCCTGCGCCGCCGCATCAGCTGCGCCGACAAGATCGCCTGATCCATTCCGAGGAACCTGACCGGCGACGTACAGCTGGTCGCCAACGCGGTCGGCGTATCGATAGCCCGGCGTCGCGGCCAGACCAGCATCGTTCTCCTGTTGATTCATCGCTCGGACGGTAGCGCTCTAGCTCAGGCGAAGCGGGAGTATGCGGCGCCGCAATGGTGATGCCACCAGCCAAGACTGGATCGCTGTTCGACAGCGACGGTTTGACAACCTGACCGAGTGACAGCGCAGGTTCGCCTTCCCGGCGAGATGGGTCAGGTCATGCCGAAGCCGGGATCGGGGTTGATGCCGTCGACGATCTGTTCTGCGCGTTGCACAATGGCTGGCTTGGTCTCGTCGTGGGTCAGGATCCAGAACTTGTTGTTCTGCACAGCGTCGACGACGGCCTCGCCAACGACCGCGGTGTTGATCCCGTTGGCGACGAGCTCCTTCATCATCGTGCCCATCGGGCTGTCGGTCGGCTCGGGTGGCGGCAGCTGATCACGAACGTCTTGCGGCATGTTTCGGTCGCTCTCGGCGATGCCGGTCGCCACGAACGCTGGGCACAGAACCGAGACGTTGACGTTGCTCTGTGTGAGCTGCATTTCTTTCGACAGCGTCTCCGACAGTGCAACCACGCCGTATTTGGCGATGTTGTAAGGGCCCATGAACGGGGCGGAAGCGAGGCCAGCCATCGAGGCGGTGTTGACGATGTGGCAGGGCTCGCCATGCTCGATCATTCCCGGCAGGAAGATCTTGCACCCGTAGATGACGCCCCACAGATCGATGTCGATCGTCCAGCGCCATGCTTCGAGGTTGGTTGGGTCGGCCACTGGTCCACCAGCGCCAACACCGGCGTTGTTGCAGAGGATGTGCACATTGCCGAAGCGATCCTTCGCCGCCGTCTCGAGTGCCACGATCTCGTCGTGGTTTCTCACGTCCAAGACGAACGGAAGCACTGCGTAGCCAGAGGCCGTGAGGGTGGCAGCCGCTTCATCGAGAGCTGCTTCTTCCACATCGGCGAGCACGAGGTTCATCCCTTGTGCTCCGAACTGCTTTGCGAGCTCCAACCCAATGCCACTTGCGGCGCCGGTGATGACTGCGGTCTTGCCTGCGAGATCGTCCATCGCAATGGTTTACTCGCCAAGCAGCGCCGTCACGTAGTTCGCTGATAACCGGGCACAGAGACAAGCGGTGGCCGCTCTGCGGTTTGCACCTCGACGGGTCCACTTCCGGGGCGAATGAGGTCTGACCCCCACCCCGTCTGCCATGGCACTCCGGCTCGATCGAGCACGACGTGGAGGATCTCCATTGCCTGCGCAGAGAGTTCGGTCACCGGACGACTTCGGTGGGTCCGCACACCGAGGTCGACCTGGGCGAGATGTTGGATCCCGACGAGATCGACGATGTCGATGAGCAAGCCCGTCTCCACGCCGTAGCCCATGCTGAACGGCACGCGTTCCAGGATGGATCGTCGAGCCGCATACTCGCCGACCAGGGGCTGGTGGACCGTGGCGAGTTGAGGGTAAAAGGTCGAAAGCAGTGGGCGGACCATCACCTCGGTGGTGCGACCGCCTCCCATGCCATCACGCTCAGGCCGTTCGAAGTGGGCCTTGACCAACGCGACGTCAGGGTCGTTCAGCAAGGGCCCGACGAGGCCCAAGATCCAGTCTGGCTCGAACGAGGTCAGGTCGGCATCGACCCACACAACGATGTCCCCGGTGGACGCGGCGACGCTCTTCCACAACACGTTGCCCTTGCCTTGTCCCACGAGGTCGTTCGGCAAGATGTCACCCACATCGAGAACCTTGGCTCCCGCGCTCGATGCCACGAACGCCGTGGCATCAGTCGAGCGATCATCGATCACGATGATCTCGTCGACGACAGGCGAATCGAGGTGGCTGAATCGAGCGTTGATGGCTTCCACGATGTGGCCGACCGTGGCTTCTTCATTCCTGGCCGGAATGCAGACCGAGACCGTGGTTGATCCCTTGGCCGCTTGGACCGAGGCCAGCGAAAAGTCAGCCAGTGAGTGATCAGCGATCTGCCCCGAGCTGAGCTGGTGATTCGCAGAGGAGTGGTCAGACATGCCGGGTCAAGCGTAGGCGCTCGGTGGGTGGACGTTGGATTCCAGCAGACCGATCCGATCTGATCGGCGGCGAAGCGACGGCGCTACCGTCACGTGGTGAACGGGACCCTGGTGGCGCAGTGAAGGCAATGCGATCAGAGGCCTCCGGCAGTGTTGCCCCACCGTCGAACGACCGCTGGCCATTCGATCCCTCGAAGGTCCGGGTGTATTACGGCTGGGTCGTCCTCGTGGTCGGCAGCCTCGGCGTCCTCGCCTCTGTTCCCGGCCAGACGGCCGGCGTCAGCGTTTTCACCGATCACCTGACCGATGCGACCGGTTTGTCGCGGCTGCAATTGTCGATTGCCTATCTGATCGGCACGGGCACCAGCGGCCTGCTGCTGTCTCGGGGTGGTCGAGCCATCGATCGACACGGATCCCGAAAGGTCGCGATCGTCGCCGTGTTCGGCCTCGCCACGACGTTGGTGGGTTTGAGCTTGGTCGGACCGATGTCGACCGCTGTCGGCCTCGCCGTGATGAGTGTGGGGTTCGGCTGCTTGCGGTTCACCGGACAGGGGCTGTTGACCCTCACGTCGCGCACGATGATCTCGCAGTGGTTCGACAAGCGCAGGGGAGTGGTCACGTCGTCGTCGAACGCCGTGATGAGCTTCGCCTTCGCGTCGAGTCCGGCGTTGCTTCTCGCACTGATCAAGGTCGACGGCTTCCGCACAGCGTGGCGTGTTCTCGCCGTCGTCCTGGTCTGTGTCATCGGCACCGTCGTGATCGTGTTCTTCAGGGACAGCCCTGAGTCCTCTGGCTTGATCATCGACGGGGGCATCGCTGCGCCGACCACGTCGAACGAACCAGCCGTTGTCGGTACCGATGCCGATCGCACTCGAGCCGAAGCGGTGCGCACGTTGAGCTTCTGGTCGGTCACGATCCCGGTGATGGCCATGTCGACCACGTCGACGGCGCTCACGTTCCACATCCTGGACTTCGGATCCGAACTGGGCATCAGTGACGACCGAATGGTCAGCATCTTCGTGCCGATCGCCTTCGTGTCGGTTCCGGTGACGCTGCTCGGCGGTTGGTTGGTCGATCGAATCCCGCCCATTCGCATCGCGGCACTGATGTCGGTCACACAAATGGTCATGTACATCGCTGTGTCGATGCTCGACCGTCCGGTCGCAGCGGTGATCGGCATCGGAGCGTGGGGCATCACGCAGGGTTGCTACGCACCCCTGACGTCGGCGGCGATTCCTCGGCTCTTCGGCCGTAGGTACTTGGGTTCGATCGCCGGCCTCCAGATGAGTTGCATGGTGGTGGGCAGTGCGATCGGCCCGGCACTCTTCGCTCTGGTGCAGTCGGTCACGGGCAGTTACCGCCCCGCGCTCTGGATCAGTCTGGTGATCCCGGCAACCGGCTTCATCGTCTCGCTCCTCGCTCATCGAACCCGTAGGCCAGCCGACCTTCAAGATCACTAGCTACATGCCGATAAGTGCATGGTGATCACTGCATCGAAGGCGACTCGACAAGCAGTCCGAACCAAGCTCGGACGGCATCTCACGGCGATGGAGATCACCAAAGCAGCAACTGCGATGACCTCGATGAAAGCCGAGGTCGTGGTCTTCGACGAAAATCGCGTCTTCACCGCAGCGAGCACCGGCACCGGTCATCTGATGCAGCCCCGTCCCATGAACCTCGCCGAGGCCACAGCAGCCGCCACGGGTGACCGAAGCATCGTTCGGTGCGAGGGACCCGACGCCAGCCTGTTGATTCCCATGCTGATCGACGGTGTCTTGGTCGCTGGCCTGTCGCTGTTCGACGGCGACACGCTGCCGGAGCACACCGAGGGACTCGAAGCGCTTGCTCGAGTCGTCGCAGCGTTGCTCGACGCCGACGTTGCTCCTGCGCCCGCTGGATTCCACAACAAGGTTCTCAACAGCTTGCGTGAGTGCGTCATCATCATGTCGCCGGAGTTGACGTTGAACTGGGCCAGCCAGGGTGCAGTGACGCTGCTGGGACTCAACCCGGCCGAAGTCGTCGGTCGCCCAGCGATGGACTTCCTCCACCCCGATGACATCGAGGAGACGCTGAACGGCATCGCCAAGTTCTCTCAGGGCATGGAGATGTACCGGTTGATCATCCGTATCCGGACGGCGTCTGGTGACTTCACTCCCGTCGAAGTGATGGGCAACGATCTGAGCACTGACCCAGAGGTCGGAGGGATGGTCCTGTCCTTGTGGGACGCCCAACACGACACCGAGCTGGGCGAAGAGATCCAACGATCGCGTCAGATGTCGGCGGCCATTGTGGAAGGCCTCCCTGACGGTTTGATTGCCACCGACCCCTACGGCAACATCACGGTCGCCAACACAGTGGCGCGCACCATGTTCGGAACCGATGCGAACTGCGCCCCAGCGCTTCTCGCGCTCGACACGTTCGCCCTCTTCAGCATCGACGGCCGTCCCGTCGATCTCAACGAACCGACCCTGCTCCCCGTGCGATGCCTCCTGCCGGACGAGGGCGAGATTCGTTATCTCGACGTCTCGATTCGCCAGATCGCCGCCGGCGAGGCATTGGCCTATGGCTGCGTCATCGTCTTCACCGACGTGACCGCTGAGCACCGGGCGGCTGAAGACCTGAGAGAGCAAGCGCTGCACGATCAGCTCACCGGGCTGCCCAACCGTCGCCAGCTGGAAGCTCGATTGACCGAACTGGCCGCTCGAACCGTTCCCGGTGTCGTCGCCGCCTGCTTCATCGATCTCGACGGTTTCAAGCTGGTCAACGACAACCACGGTCACCGAGTGGGCGACCAGGTCATTCGAATCGCAGCGAAGCGCCTCGGGAGCCAGATGAGAGACGTCGACCTTCTGGTGCGACACGGTGGGGATGAGTTCGTTGCGCTGCTCGTCGATGTGGTGTCCTTGGACGCCGCGAAGGAGATCGCCGAACGACTTCGAAGCATTCTCGCAGAACCCTACGAGGTCGGGACAGACAGGTTCGATCTGACCACGTCGATCGGCGTTGCCATTGGGTCCACCAACGGGCTCGCCTCTGATGTGTTGCTGCAGCACGCTGACATCGCGCTCTACGAAGCCAAGGGCAACGGCCGAAACCGTGTGCAGGTCTTCGATGCATCGCTTGCCGAGGTCGTCAGCAATGAACAACAGCAACGCAGGATCCTGCGTGATGCGATCGACGAAGACCGTGTGGTCATGCACTTCCAGCCGCTGATCGAATCCAGGACCGAGCGGACGATGGGCTTCGAAGCACTGGCTCGGGTTCGCACTCGCGACGGCGATCTACTGACGCCTTCACACTTCCTCGAAGCAGTGTCACACACCGGCCTCATGTGGGACCTCGACCGGATTGCCTTTGAGCTCTCGTGCGACGCCGCTCACCTCTTGGCCACCATCGATCCGGCGCATCCGCCTTATGTGGCATCCAACTTCTCATCGGTCAGCCTGACGCACCCCGACTTCTTGAGCTTCGTTCTCGCCACCACCGACGCGGCTGGAGTCACTCCGAGCCAGATCTGTATCGAGGTGACAGAGTCCGCAGCCTTCGACGGCGGCGGGCGCAGTGCCGCTGCACTCCACGAACTCAAGGATCGCGGATACCAGCTGGCGCTCGATGATTTCGGCACCGGCTATTCATCACTCGCACACCTGCGTGATCTTCCGATAACCACCGTGAAGGTCGATCGAAGCTTCGTCGAGCAGCTCGGGACGAACACCAGTGAACGAGCCATCGCGGAAGCGGTGGTGACACTCGCTCGAGACCTCTCGCTCGGCATCGTTGCCGAAGGTGTCGAAACCATCGAACAAGCCAATCAGGTCAAGGACATCGGCTTCGAGACCATTCAGGGTTGGCACTACTCACGTGCGCTTCCCATCGACCGCTGCCTCGAGCACTGGCGTGCAGTGTCAGCGGTTGCCGACACGCTCTGAGAGCCTCGAGCGAGCGGCACATGGCCTGCTCCCTCGGTCGGATCAGATGGCTCGGTTCTGATCGAGCAGGTCTCGCGACGTCTCGTTCATCTCTGACATCATCACCGCCTGTTCTTCGATCGCAGCGGCGACCGCATTGGTGTTGGACGAAACCTCGCTGACACCTTCGCCAATGCCCTGAATCGCGAGAACAACGGTCGAGATGTCCGACTGGATCTTCTCGATGCTGTTGCGGATGTCCTCGGTTGCTTCGCTGGTCTGATTCGACAGCAGCTTGACCTCATTGGCGACCACGGCGAAGCCGCGTCCACTCTCTCCGGCCCGAGCTGCTTCGATGGTGGCATTCAGGGCGAGCAAGTTCGTCTGTTCGGACAGACGTTGGATGACCGTGACGACCTTGCCGATCGACTCACTGCTCTGGTTGAGTTCTTGCACCACGTGGGTTGCATTGTTGGCGTCGGACTCCGCACCTTGTGCGAGACCGGCAGTGCAGGCGACTCGAGACGAGATCTCGCCGAGCGCAGCATCCATTGCTCCCAGCTTGCTGGCGATCTGGTGACCAATGCGTTCGGCGGCGGCCTTTGCCTCGACCTGAGCGGTGATGTTCGCTGCCCCCTTGATCACGCGGGTGACGTTGCCGTCGGCATCGAACACCGGGTTGTACGAGCCCTGGAGGAAGATGTCCGCACCCGAGGAGGAGATTCGACGGAACTGACCCTTTCGGTATTCACCCCGCGCCAGAGCAGGCCAGTGATCGGCATAGTCCTGAGACGTGCGGTCCGCTTCAGGAACGAACATCTGGTGGTGCTTGCCCCGAATGTCGTCCAAGCGGTAGCCAACGGCATCGAGGAACAGTTCGTTTGCCGTCACGATGGTGCCGTCGGGAAGAAACTCGATGACCGCCTGTGAACGGTTCCGAATCTGTTGTTCTGCGGCCTTCTGTCGGGTGATGTCGGTGGCGTACTTGACCACGCTCTCGACTTCTCCAGACGGGCCGATGACGGGGTTGTAGGTGGCTTGAATCCAGACAGAACGTCCGGCCTTGCCAACGCGCTGGAACCGAGCGGTATGAAACTGTCCGGAGCGCAGCGTGTCCCAGAACTCGACATACCCCTGGGACGCCGCTTCGATGGGTTCGACGAAGATGCTGTGCTTTTCGCCGACGATCTCGCTGAGCGAGTAGCCCACCGTCTCGAGGAAATTCGCGTTCGCTCCGACGATGGTGCTGTCTGGCAGGAAGGTGATCCGTGCCTGAGAGCGATCGAGGGAAGCGACGAGCCGGTCGTTGTCGGTTTCGGTAGGGACGGCTGCTTGCACGTGGGGGGTGTGCTGCGGGTCTGTGCGTCGTCGACCCCACTTCGATCGCGACCGGGCCCGCGGCTCCAGCTTGGTGGTTTCGTCGATCGAAGACATGTCGCAGAGTGTCGGGTCCGCCTGCCGCTCTATGAGCAGTACGGACCGCCGGCGCACCGGGGACTAGGGACAACCAGCGATCCAGGTGACCTCGAGACGGAACGGCCCGTCAGCGCCGTCGCTGATCATCAGACCGAGTTCGTCGATGGTTCCAGCTTGGACCGGCGAGTCGTCGACCGGCTGTCCGAAGATGGCCGGAGCGAAGCTCCCGAACGGAATCGTGGCCACCGATGGCTGGCCCGGTGACGACGCCTCGATCGTGGCTCGATGCGAAACCCGGGGGTTGCGCCCGTCCGCCTGGTCCTCGAGCGTCGCCATGTACGAACGACCGTCAGACGTGGCCGAGATCATGATCGAAGCACGATCGCCGAGTGATCCGATCTCGATGGGTAGCCGGATCGAAGAGAATCCTCCACCGTCGGTGTTGATCGTGCCTTCGAAGACCAGCGATCCCTCGACAAAACTCAGACCGCCCTCGGACTGCCCACCCATCACGTCATCGTTCACGACCTGCCAGCGACCTCGGCCTTCCTCGGTTTCGAAGTCGGTGAGCCGCACACACCCCAGCGGTGGCACGTCGTTGGGCTCGGTGATGGCCTCCGGTGAGGTGGTCGAGGACGACTCGACGGCTTGTGATGTCTCGCTCTGAGCGGTGGTACTGCTCACAACCGATGGATCGACGTCACGAGCGGCGTTGTCCTCAGCCCCGGATGCACATGCGGTGGCGACGCAGGCCAATGCAACGGCGGTGGCAAGAGTGCGGCGAATCACGAGCGCATGATGGCCGCTGGAGGCAGAAAACGTCTGCTCGAGATGTCCCCGAACGGCGACTCACAGAACAGTCCCCGGTGACGAGTCTTCCACGAGAGCAGGTCGCGGCCGTTGTGGCTGTCGAGGCGTCGTCCTCTCCCAGACTCGGAGCAAAAATGAGTGAACCCCTGAACACACCAGCAACGAAGGGTCGCTGGTCGATCGGAGCCAAGATCACATCGGGCTTTGCTGTTGTCATCGCAGTCTTCGGTTTGGCTGCTGGCCTGTCGTACGCCAACGTGGAGCGTTTGGGAGCGAACGCCGAGCAGGTCACTCACACCTACGAGGTGATCGCCCAGATCGATGGTGTGATGACGTCGCTGGTGAACATGGAGACCGGCATGCGTGGCTTCGTCGTGACAGGCATCGAGGAGTTCCTCGAACCGTACGACGCTGGGCTGGTCGAGCTGGCAGCGAATGCCGATGCGGGGCGGACGCTCACGCTGGACAACGGGGAACAAACCGCACGCTGGGATGCGTTGGCCCCTCAACTCGAAGCCATCATCGTCGAATCCGAACGCATCATCGACTTGCGCCGTCAGGAAGGTTTCGAAGCGGGCCAAGCCGCCGTCCAGGACGGAACAGGCAAACAGATCATGGACGCCATTCGGGCCGACATCGACGTTCTTCGCGCAGCGGAAGTGACCCTGCTTGCTGAACGAGCGAACAGCACCGAACGCAGCGTGTACGTCACCGAGTCGATCTTGATCGCCGGCTTCGTCGTTGCGTTGTTGGCGGTCGTCGTCATCGCCTTTGCGTTGAACCGATCCATCGCTCGCCCGCTCAGAACCGTCGCCGCTCGAGCTCAAGGGGTCGCCTCCGGCTCGCTGCAGTCCGAGCGCATGGGGTGGAAGCGCAGCGATGAAGTGGGCGAGCTCGCCAGGTCGTTCGATGCCATGACCGAGATGTTGGACCTTGTGGGTGACCAGGCAACCGCCATTGCCAACGGGCACATCAGTGCCGACGTGCTCGACCGGGAGGTCCCCGGTGACCTCGGAGAATCCTTCTCGACCATGGTGGTGTCGCAACGTGCGATGGTCACCCAACTGCGCGAATCGTCTGACCGCCTCGCTGGCGCTGCTGGGGGACTGTCCACGGTCTCTCGCCAAGTTGGATCCAGCGCCGAACACACAGCGGATCAAGCAGCCGTGGTGTCAGAGAACGGTGACACAGTGTCCGACAGCGTCTCGACGGTCGCTGCGGCGATCGAAGAGATGAATGCCACGATCGCTTCGGTGGCCAAGAGTGCGACAGAAGCCTCTCAGGTCGCCAGCAATGCGGTTGTCGTCGCCAATCAGACCTCGGAGTCGATTGCCAAGCTGAGTCGCTCGAGTCAGGAAATCGGCAGCGTTCTCGGGGTGATCCATTCGATCGCTGAACAAACCAATCTGCTTGCGTTGAACGCAACCATCGAAGCGGCGAGAGCTGGCGACGCAGGCAAGGGATTCGCCGTGGTTGCTTCCGAGGTCAAGGACCTGGCGATGCAAACAGCGAAGGCAACCGAGGAGATCGAGTCACGGATCTCGATCATCCAAGAAGACATGGGCGTCGCCGTTGATGCAAACGACCGGATCACCGAGACCATCGAACGGATCAACGAGCTGTCTGGACACATTGCCTCTGCAGTCGAGGAACAGAGTGCCACCACATCAGAGATCGGTCGAAGCATCGAGTACGCCGCCTCCAGCAGTCGCAGCATCGCAGAGAGCGTCACGCAGGTCGCAACTGCTGCTCGTCAGACACAGGAGTCGACCCATGAGACCGAGCAGTCCGCTGGTGAGCTCGCCGACCTGGCGAGCGGTCTGAACGAGCTGGTTGGTACCTACCGCTGACAGCGTCAGTCCTCAGGTGGCACGGGAGACGGCAACGCCACGCTCATGACAACGGCGCCGAGCAACGACACCACGATGGTTGCCACCCATGCGGTGGTGTAGCTGCCTGTGGAATCGATGGACCAGCCCGTCAGCGGGCCAGCGATCGAAAGACCGCCGAGAAATCCCAGCATGACGATGCCGGTGGCCTTGCCTTGCAGCGCCATCGGTGTCGACCCGATGAGCGACAGCATGGCCACGACGTTCCAAGCGGCGGCAGTGAAGGCGGCCAACACAGCAAAGACCCAGATCGCTGCGTTGATCTGGGGTGCCATCAGCAGCAAGCCAGAACTCGCTGCTGAGCCAATCGCCATGATCGCGAGTCCACGAACAGCTGGGAACCCTGCTTCGGTGAGGCGCCCCCACCAGATCCGAGCGCCGATGGCCAAGAGCCCGTTCAACGCAACGACCAGACCGGCCGTTTCTGCAGAGAAGCCCACCTCTTCCTCAGCGAAGAGTGGCAGGAAACGGAACACGCTTCCTCCGGCGAGGCCGAGGAGGAGTGCGTAGGCAGCGACCCGGTACACGGGCCCGTCAAGCGGTGGCACCGGGAGGTCAGCAGCGGTGTCGACATCGTTGGAGTCATCCGCTGGGATCGAGAGCGAGGGCGGCTGATCCGGATGGCGCACGTGGTTCAGCCCGGCGATGCCGAGCGCAAGGACGGCGTAGAAGGCCGTGGCCTCTCGCCATCCAATCGTGGTCGCAGCGATCGGCAGTGTGAGTCCGGCGAGGAAGGTCGAGACCTGAACCCCCGACTGCTTGAGACCCGTCACCGTTCCCCTGTCGCCGGACCCGACGTTGGTCGCAATCGAGGCGTTCGTCGCGGGGTTCGCCCAACCCTGAGCGAGGCCGGAGATCGCACCGGAAGCTACGAGCGACCAGATGCCGACCGACGCGGCGAGCAATCCCAGTCCAAGGCAGCCGATGATCGACAAGATCGTGATGGACCATCGGGCTCCCATGCGGTCGGTGAGGCGGCCGAGGACGGGAGCCATCAGTGCTCCGACGGCGGTGTTGGCCGATCCAACGAAGCCGATCTGGGTTCGCGTGATTCCCAGATCGTCGATGATGTCCGCCGCCAAGACGCCAGTGGCGAACATGTGCAGCGTCGAGACGGCCATGGCCCCGATGAGAATGCCGGCGTACATCGGTGAACGCCCGAGCGACGGGGCCATCAAGGTGTCCGGTGATGGCGATCGTTGAACCCTCGAGTCACGTTCGGAGTCTACGGACCACTCGCTAGACGTTTGTTTCAGAACTTCTCGGGTGGTGCCCTCATACCGAGCCAACATCGACCGAGGCTGGAGACACCCTCACCCCACTATTGGGGTCTTCGGCGCGCATCGACTCTTGCACAGCCGCCGATCTGCCGACAGGAAGTTCGTCGGGCGGACCACTCGCTCGACGATTCCCCTCTTGGAGAAATCGTGCGGCGACTCAACATTCTTGCGGCCTGGCTGGTTCTACTCACTTCGGTACTTGCGATCCCGACATACAGCGGAGCTCTGGCGGGCGGTGTCGATGCATGCTTCTATCGAGACCTCAACGGCTCGAGTGTGCAGGGCGACAATCTCAACCCAGGGTCCAGCAATGAGGTCGTGTTCGCTGCGCCGATCGACGTCGAACTGGTCGACTTGACCGCTTCCGATTCGACGGTGGCGACAACCGACCCATCGACCGGTTGTGTGGAGTTTCCCGCACTGGACGACGGCTCGAACTACGAGTTACGAGTGACGTACCCAGCAGAGTTCTACTCGTCTCCCGTTGGCGCTGGCTCGGACTTCGTTCCCGGTCCGCCGCCGACCATCGCCGGCGATCCGTTCACCTCGTCGTACCCATTCACCTTCACGACCGGCGACGATTGGTCCGTCTCCGGTGGCGTGAGTGGCTCACCAGAGTTGAGCCTGGGCTACTTCATCACGCCCGGTGGCGATCCCATGATCGAGACCGGCACAGGTCCGTTCGACACCACGAGCAACTGCCCGATCCAAGCGCCCGGCGACGATTGCGAGACTTATGACAATGTCGTACGCACCAATGATGTGACGACGATCGGCTACACGATCACCGCGGACAACATCCCCGACGGCAACACGAACCCTCTCGACGATGTGATCCTCGAGCAGGTCATCACGCCGAACCCCAACGCCGTCGTCGAGGTTCCGTCGCTGCACCCCAGCTGCCTGACCGTGGGGGTTTCGCCTGCTTCGTCGATTGCCGTGCGCTGCAGCTTGGAGATACTTGGTGCCGGTGTCGTGAGGTAGGCCGGGTCATCGGCGAGAACGTCGGCGATGACGGCGGGCTCGCAGCGAGCGACGTCGCTCCAGGTCGCTCGCCCTTCAGCGTGGGGGCTATCAGCACTGACGACAAGAACGCCATCGAACCTCAAGGCTGATGCTTCGGTTCTCGCATCACAGACGACGACCGCAGGCTCGGCATCAGCCATCATTCGTTGCACGGCATCGATTGGTGCTGCCGCATCAGTGGGAACGGCGATCGCACCGGCCCACTGTGCGCCATGAATGGCGACGACCGCGTCGATCGACTTGAACGCGTAGACAACGACTCGATCGCCGTGACCAACACCGTTACTGGCGAGCCATCCAGCGAATCGAGCGGCCCGATCTGCAAGCTCGCCATAGGTGATCGAAACATCGCCAATGATCACGGCCGGCTGATCGTGTCGTCGATGTGCTGCTTGGCGCAACACATGAGGGAGGAG
>JAULCF010821236.1:0-19457 GCA_032361265.1 Devaleraea mollis | reverse complement strand
ATCCTCCATCGCGTGCTATTTTTTCATATTCTATAATTGTGAATAATAATATTTTTCAAATTCATCATCAATCGACTTGTTATAATAATTGATCAGTTAAAGCTGAATTTGGATAAATATTGACAACAAAAGTCCTGATCTAAATTAACAGATCAGGACTTTATATTTCTTTTACCTATAGAATTTCTAATCGATTAAGATCATTTTCTTAGACTGTGAAAATTCACCACTATCAAGTTTATAGAAATAAACTCCAGAAGTATTATTAAGATTTTTTCTAGTTAGATCAATCACATGTTGACCAGCCTTGTAATCACCAACCAGTGTATAAACTAACTTTCCATTCATATCGTAGACAGAGAAACTTAGTCCTCCAGCCCTTTCTAAGGTGAAGGTTATACTTGTTTCTGTTCTCCATGGATTTGGTTCATTCTGAGCAAGTGAAGTTTCAAAGCTTTCCGACTCAGTCAAAATAACACCAATCGTATTGAATTCAGGTCCTTTATAAGCTTCCGTTTGAATGACACTGTTGTTAACATTCAACTCTTCAGGGTTCTTACGTACAATCATGGTAAACAAGATCTCTTCACCTAGTGTCACCATTTTGGTTTCATTCCAACTAAAGGACATGACTCCATCAATTAATGAAACATTGGATTCATCCATTGTGATTGCTCCTGAAGTAATATCAACTATTTCTTCTACTCCATTTAATCCGAGCTGGAATCCAGCAATCTGATTAAAGTTACTTGAAGCAAATCTTAACTCTGTGTAGTCTTGATCAATGTTAACTTCTTCGATATTAAACTTCAGCGGAGCTGATCTAACTTCAGCTTCTTGATTATTCAATGAAAGTATTACACTGTCATTGACATCTCCGATTTTCACAGCAATGAAGTCTTCAGACATCATATCCTCTGATAAATCATCCACCTCAATTACTTCTGTAAATGGCCATGGGTTTTCTTCATCCATACTCGTACCTGAATCCACAAATCTCCAACTATCGTTACTTGGGAATTCTGAGTAAAGGCCTAGAATCAATTTCCTGATTTGAATTAAATCAATAGCCGTAATTCTTTGATCATTAGATACGTCGGCCGCAATTAACTTATATGGACTTTCTATATCTCTGAGACCTAGAATATGTCTTTGTACCAATAGGATATCTAATGTACTAACACCATTCAGGTAATCATCGTTCTTGGCTCCTGTAAGGCTGTAATCTTCATACATAGGATTAGCTTCAAAGCTAAATGCTCCTTGTTCATCCGACATGGTTGTATAAGGATATCCAATTTGGTCAGACGTGGCTGATATTTCTGCATTCATTAATGCTTCTCCATTTTCTGTAGCTACTCTTCCAGCGATATTCGCTCCCCCGTTGTTGTCAGACAACTGTAGGTTCACAATCGAGAAGTCAGAATTACCACATATATCCCAAACGTAAACTTGTATCTCTATGATTCCACCATTTGCTTGAGCGTCAATCAGATCATCTTCATTAAAGATCATGGCTGAAGTACCTAAGGCACCATTCCACAATTCAGCGTTTCCATTGTTGTAGTCATTTTGACTTGCTACGCCATCAATATCATACCAAGGATCTTCCTCGTCAGCATCAGTTAACTGAGCTGGAACAATGTTGGAGAAAGTATAAATCAGGTAATCGTCCGGCGAACAATTATCAAAACTTCCTGCATTAAAGTCTTTTGCCCAAAGCTCAACAAATCCATTTTCCATCAAGGCAGAACTTAAGTTCACCATGTATGGCGTTGGTGGTTTCTGGTCTTCAATCGTGAAGAAACTGGTTCCTTGTTTATCGTTACCACAGCCATCACTTACAGACCATCTTACTCTATGGTTATTAATACAACCATTAGGTAAACCATCTGGAAGATTGATATGGATATCTCCAGTAGACGGTGCTACATAGAATGGATCTGATGGATCAATAAAACTGCTATATGTGAAGTCCACAATCCAATCAGTATTCATATCTACTTCAACTACCCAGTTCAACAAGTCACTTGAGCAGAGCCCATTATCTTGAGCTGTTGCCCAGATAGATAACTCTTCTCCAATACATTCTGAATTAACAGCGAAGGTAGTATCCTGAACTGTCAACGTAGGCTTCTCTGTGTCAATCAACTTGATAACTTGCGTATGCGTATACAAGCCAGGAGTCAATCCATCATCTTCTGCATCAACTTGATCATTAAGATCTGGATCAATTGGATCATAATCACACCAGTTAATGACTGACCAGTGGTTTAATATTTTAAAGCATGCGCCTTCGTCAAACTTGAAGGTGTCACTCTGAACATTTATTCCAGTGAGTTCACATAAAGTTTCTACAACAATAGGCTCGTTGACTTCGTAATCAATACAATCTACCGTTTGGTCTTCTGGCCAAGTAATGTCCAAGTCACCATTTTCGGTATCTCTCATTATTATCCATTGAGTGCAAGTCTTTCCTTGACAATTCCAAGTTCTCTGAATCGCGCCTTGTCTACAAGCTGGATTATATGCAGCAATTTCTTCCCCAACAAACGGCGGTTGATTCGCATTCTTCTTTCTGTAATTATCCGATGGATCATCGTCACAAGTAAACTCGCCACAAGTATTAAATCCATAAGGTCTTCCTGTCAGATCGTAATCAAGGAAATCTTCATGACAAGATAGTTCGATATGAGTCGGACAGACAACCACTGGTTGCTGCTTATCTTCTACTCTTACTGTAGTCCAGATTTCATTGTAATTATCTCCAGCTGTTCCAAATTCTCCATCCATATCTCCGTCATCCCAAACTCTTAGTATAACATCATGAATACCGAAGGCGGTCCCATCTGCAGCTTGCTCATTTGCATCAGCACAACAGAATGTAACATACTCACCTCCATCATCATCGGTTATTGAATCATTATCGTGTCCATCATTATTGAACGTGATATTATTTTCTGTATCACATAGATCATCTCCAGCTCTTCTAATTTCTAAGTGCACTGGAGTACAACCATCATGACTTTCATTATTGACATTGATTGCAAATAGCTTGGCAGTGCCATCACCATCTTGCTCATTGGTTAATTGTAGCACAATATTTTCAAGTGCAATTGCAGTCGGTGCTGTACGATCCTCGACAACTACATCAAAATTGTAAGTTCCTTGGTTTCCACAACAATCTTCTGCCACATAGGTAAGTGTTGTTGTTCCTAACGGAAGATCAACCGCAAATCCATTTACAATCTCAACTCCGACTGGCCCTCGAACACTCCAAACTGCATCCTTATCACACTCATCTAAGAAGTGTTCTGGATCTGGTATTTCAAAAGTTGCGGTACAACCCCAAGGGTCAACACTCACCAAATGATCAGGTCCACTAATCTGTGGTGCATCTACATCAACTCGCTTGATCGTCTGTACAAACTCTAAAGTCTGCGCCGTACACCAATCCACTAAAGTCCATGTTCTTGCAATTTTACTATTACCATGACAATCTTCAGCACAAGCATCAGACATCAAGTCAGAGAAAACTGAGTAAACATTGCATATATTATTATCAATTGGTTTGGCGTGATATCTTCCAGCCCATCCAGCTTGAACTACATAAGGATAAGCATAAGTAAATCCTTCATTGTGTTCAATGATGTTTGGTGTCTGCTCATGATCATCTCTATCTATTCCAGTTGGTCTTCCTGGTGTGTCGACATCAAAGGCTGCAGCAATCTCTGCAGGACTTGCGCCGGAACCGCATGGTAGATTAACAATCATCTCAGGAAGGTAAACTTCAAGTTCAGACTCATCACCAGAATTGGCAGTAAATATATCTTGATATCCATCCCACGCTCCGTTGACGGTCTCACCCACTTCTTCAAATCCGATATTATCGAATAAGAATTGTTGATTACAAGTTAAGTATGTTACTTCACCTAAAATATTGGTGTAAGTCCAGGTCAATTGCCTTGTAACTATTTGTTCCCCACAGTTTGGACCTTCTTCAAAGTAGATCGCATATTCTGGGAATCCAAAGTCAGTACAATTATCTTCTGGAGCTAGATCTTCTGGGTTTGGAAGTAGCTCATTATTTCTTCCTGGCTCTTCTAATATTTCTAGATCCCATATTTCATAGCATCTAAAAGTACAGTCTGGATTAGGTGTCACGCCATCTGCTAAATACGGTGTTACACAATCACAGTCTAATACCGGCTCTACTTTATCTTCAATACATATCTCACCCCAACATAGGTTTCCTGTACAAATATCAGTCAACTTATAAATCAGACATTCGCCAACGTAGTTAGAAATATGGTTTGGTGCGTTTGGATTTTCTAGATCAATCGGATCATCGTTATTATCGAAAATCTCGTATGAGTAGAAATCAGCTCCATCCTCGCCTTCCGCAAAAATTCCAGCATCTAAATCTGACAAGTTACAGAACTCATCAAGACTCACAAATACTCTATCGTTACAGACCATCTGTCCACCGATGTGAACATTCAGACATGCTGGATCGGTATAAATCGGACAATCAGGTCCGATGCCTCCATTAAGTAAAGTAACGAGAGCCTGATACTTGGTACCATTCATCGCTTCAGTCACATCCTCTACGACCAAGGTAGTTGTGTTTTCTCCTGGAACAATAAAATTATTTCCGTTTGGCATGTTTGCCACCCATATGATGTCAACATTAGGTTCAGTGACTACAAATGTAAAAGTTACCGTTCCACCTGGACATACGGAAGCACTCTCAGGATGAACTTCTATTGTTGGTATAGGATTCACATATACGGTGTATAAAGCTGTAGCAATACAACCGATATCATCCGTCGTTGTCAATTCTAAATCGATGGTTCCGATCTGAGTGAAAGCAGTATCTGTCTGAATCTGAAGATTGGTCATATTCACTCCAAATAAAATATAATCTGATGCAGTTCCTGTCCCTAAATCAACCCACTTTGTTTTAAATGGCGCTGTACCTCCAACAATGTTAGAAAAGACAATGCTATTGTCACCTAGACATACACCATCTGTTTGCGGAGCCACACTTAATGCAGGACTCACGTAAACTTCTAAGGTAGCACTACCTGGACAACCATCTTCATCTACATATTCATACAAGATGATATGAGTTCCTCCTTGAGCCAATCCTGGATCAAAAATGCCATTTACAACTCCTGGACCTGAGAAAATTCCTCCTGGTGGGTCTGCTTCCAAGACTACTGGATCATCGTACACACAGAATGGACCGATTGGTGTTAATTCAATCGGTATCACTACGCTTACTTCTGCTGTCAAGACAAATGCACCTCCTGTACAACCTTGATCTGAAATTGGTATTATTAAATATTCAACAAACTGAATCTGATCTGACGTATTCATCAGAGTTTGTGTAATTGTATTTGTCGTTCCACTTAAAGTTTCTCCTATTATATCTGGATTATCGGTAGCTGTCCAATCAAAAGTTACGTTTGGCAAAGCATTACCCATATCAATAAATGACTGGAGATCAAAAACAAATTCCACACCAGTACAAATTTCTATGACTTGGCTTTCGGCAAATGGTTCTGGGAAAACTGTTAACTCAAAAGTTACCGGCTGACCAACGCAACCATCCGCAGAGGTTGGTGTAATAGTATAAATAATTATGTTATCTGAGGAAGACAAATTTGAAGTTGCATCAGTAATGAAATTTCCTGTATTTGGTCCTGTAAAAATTGACTCTTCATTGTTGGACCATGAGAAATCCACATCATCAACATCATTTGTAATTAATGATTGTAGATCCAAATTCAACGGAACCCCTGAACAAATAGTCATATTGGATATTTCCAAAACAGGTTCAGGTAAAACTGTTATCGTCAACATGAACGGATTACCTAGACATGACATATCTGAAACAGGTATGATTTCATAAACTACATCTACTGGTAGACCTGTATCGTTAATCCACTCATCATCAGCAATTGCATTGGCCGAAATATCGGTATTAAATGGATCTAGATTTGATCCAGAAAGTCCTCCATCTTGTAAATCAGAAATTTGTATCATTCCTAAAGCTCCAGCCATCATATCTCCCATCAACATTACACCCACTGGATCTCTACTACAAATAGTTTCTTCCATACCATTGGTAATGATTGATTCTGGCAATACCATCAGTATATATTCTACTTGCTTACCAACACAACCATCTGGACTTACTGGGACTATCGTATAAGTGATGATCACCTCCATTGAATTGAAGTTGGTATATGCTTCTGCAATCAAGCCATTAGGTCCGATATTAATTGGGAAGGTTGTTGCATTTAAGAAGTTTGTACTACCAGGTGTCGGCATTGCCGGTGCACTCGATGTAACAGACAATATATTGTAACTCGCAATCGGTGATGATGCAGGGTCTGGACTTAAAATCATACTCATCGCAGAAACATCACTACAAACGATCAATTCCATTGGTGGAGCAATCACTGGTGGATCTAGAGTATAAGTTGATAAACATGTTGCTACTCTTCCACATTGATCTGTAACTGTATAAGTATAACTCACAAGTGTACCTGGACAATCCAATTCTCCAAAGATATCTGGATCGCTGACCGTGACTGTAGAACCAAGATTACAATCAGTCATAAATGTAATATCAAGTGGACTTACGTCAATCACTGACAAACAAGTTACTGTGAAACCAACAGGACAGAAAGTAATTACTGGACCTGCATTGCTTATTGTAAATAACTGATCACAAGAGTTTGTTTGACCACAGAAATCAGTAATCGTATAAGTAATAATGTATTCAGCACCATCACAACGGTCTTGACCAGAAATCAAGGTCGGTCCTACGGTAGTAATTCCATTTGTCAATCCACACTCAACTGTGATGGCAGGTGCTCCTATGGTAATATCTGTAAAGCAAGAAACAGTTTCGTCTGCTGGACAAATAAGCTCTGGTGGAGCAACTTCAAGCGTAAAGGTCTGAACACAACTAGCAGTCTGTGCGCAATCATCAGTCACTGTATATTCTATTTCATAAACTGCAGCATCACATTGATCAGAACCGCTTACGAGAGTCGGACCAACAGTGGTTACTATATTGCTATGACCACAAAATGAGGTTGTCACAGGAGGAGTTTCCATGATATCTGCAAAACAATTTACCGTTTCATCTGCTGGGCATACTATTGTCGGCAATGGAACATCCAGTGTAAACAACTGAACACAACTTGCTGACTGATTACAATCATCTGTAATTGTAAATTCCATTTCATAGACTGCACCATCACACTCTGCTGTTCCGCTTATAAGCGTAGGCCCTACTGTTACTGTGTTGCTATTCTGTCCACAAGACACTGTTGTGGTAAGCACACCAGCTACAATATCTGAAAGACATGAAACTACTTCATTTTGACTACAAGCAATTGTTGGTGGAGCAACTTCAATGGTAAAGTTCTGAATACAAGTCGCTTGTTGACCACAATTATCTGTAACAGTATATAGTACTTCATACATTGAACCATCACAAGCAGGAATTCCATTCACTACCGTAGGTCCTATTGCTGCTACTGAAAAACCAAGATTACATGAGGTTGTCACTACTGGTGTACCAATTACAATTCCAGACAAACAATCAACAGTCATATCTACTGGACATGTAATAGTTGGCCCAGAAACAACAAGTGTAAATGTTTGTATACAAGTCGCTATACTTCCACAATCATCGGTTACTGTATATTCTATTTCATAAACTGCTCCATTACATCCTGTGTTTCCACTTACGATTGTTGGGCCTACAGTGGTTACTACAGATCCTAAAATACACTCGGTTGTTATCACTGGAACACCTTCCATGATATCAGAGAAACATTCAACCGTTTCATCTGCTGGACATACAATTGTAGGTCCTCCTACGGCAATGGTGAATTCTTGAGTACAGTTTGTTGCTTGACCACAATCATCTGTTACCGTGTATACTATTTCATAAATAGCACCAGTACAATTATCCAATCCGCTCACAAGGGTTGGTCCCACGGTAGTAATAACTTCACCGTGATCACAAAAGGTTCCTGTTACAGGAGTTCCTTCCATAATATCCGCAACACAAGAAACTGTCTCATCTGCTGGACATACAATTGTAGGTGGTGGCACAACCAATGTATAAGTTTGGATACAGCTGTTTGCTTGACCACAATCATCCGTTACAGTGTATTCTACTTCATAGACTGATCCATTACAATTAGCAATACCAAAAACTAAATCCGGTCCTTGCGTCGTAATTACTTCTCCCAATCCACAACTTGTTTGTGTGATAGGTACTTTTATTATTATATCGTCGAAACATGTTACAGTTTCATCTGCTGGACAAGTTATTGTAGGTGGTGGAACCACTAAAGTAAAGTCTTGCCCACAGCTTGCTGTCTGTCCACATTCATCTTCCACTATGTATGTAATCTCATACACAGAATTATTACATTCCGGAGCACCACTTATTAACGTAGGCCCTACAGTTGTAAAAGTATTTCCAAAGCCACAGAATGAATCTGTTGTTGGAACACCTTCCGTAATATCGGCCAAACATTCAACAGTCATATTTGCTGGACATACAATTGTTGGCGGTGCCAAATCAACGGTGAAGGTCTGAACACAACTTGCTGTCTGTCCGCAATCATCCGTAACTGTAAATACTATTTCATAAACTGCATTATTACATCCTGCGACACCGGCCACAAGTGTTGGCCCCACATCGACAACGGTAGTGCTTTGATCACACGATACTGTCGTTGTCGGAACACCTGCAAAAATATCTGCAAAACAAGCAACTGTTTCATCTGCTGGACAAGTTATCGTTGGGACAGGTACGTCTAAGGTAAAGGTCTGTGTACAACTTGTTGCTTGACCGCAATCATCTGTAACTGTATATACTATTTCATAAATTGCATCATTACATTCTGCAACCCCACTCACAAGTGTCGGGCCGACTAAAGTCAAGGTACTTCCTACACTACAAGATGTTCCTGTCACAGGTGTACCAGACATGATATCATTAAAGCATTCAACTGTTTCATCTGCTGGACAGACAATGGAAGGTGGTGCAACAATTAAGGTAATTGTTTGAATGCAAGTTGCAATCTCTCCACAGTCGTCAACAACTGAGTATTCTATTTCATAAACAGCGCCATTACATCCATCTGTTCCATTTACTAGTGTTGGTCCGACAGTTGAAACTGTACTACCAAAACCACAAGCGATTGTCGTCGTTGGTGTTCCTATAGCTACATCAGCTAAACAATCTACATCCATATCTGGTGGACAAACTATCGATGGAGGTGCTACATCTAAAGTAAAGGTTTGGGTACAACTTGCTGATTGCCCACAATTATCTGTTACTGAATACACAACTTCATAAACTGCCTCATTACATAAATCTGTTCCACTGATCAAGGTGATCGGTGTTGTCATTGACATAATATCAAATGAACAACCACTTGAAATGTTAGGCATGCCTGGGATTACATCTGCAAAGCAAGCAACCGTCATGTCAGCTGGACAATCTATAGTCAACATCGGTACATCAAGTGTAAGAACTTGTGTACAAGTTGCTGATTCTCCACAATCATCTGTTATAGTATATACAATTTCATATATCGCGCCATCACATTCATCTACCCCACTAATTAAAGTAGGTCCGACTGTCGTCAAATTTGAACCAAGATTACAGGCAACTGTGACTATTGGTGTTCCTGCAACAACATCTTCAAAACATGCAACAGTTTCATCTGCTGGACATACAATAGTCGGTGGTGCTACATCCAAAGTAAATGTCTGAGCACAACTCCCTGTTTGACCACATTGATCTGTTACAGTAAATGTTATAGAGTATACAGCACCATCACAACCTGGCATTCCACTGACTAGGCTACCCGCAGAGGCAACGGTACTTGTAAGACCACAAGAAACATCAGCCATAGGAGTTCCTGCAATTAAATCCATTAAACAAGAAATGGTTTCATCTGGAGGACAGACTTTTTTAGGTGGTGTTACATTCAATTTAAAGTTCTGCGTACAATTAGCAGTCTGACCGCAATCATCGGTAACAGTATATTCAATGGCATAAACGGCTCCGGTACATTCTGGAGTACCACTTACTAATGCAGGCGCTGAAGTCGTAACAGCATTTCCAAAACCACATTGAGAAGTTGTCGTAGCAACACCAGGCACAACATCAGATAGACATTCTACGATGACATCGCCTGGACATACAATGGTAGGAGGAGGTAATTCTATTTCAAAAAACTGCATACACGTTGCCGTAGCACCACAATCATCTGTTACTGTAAATGTTATTTCGAATATAGACCCATCACATCCCGCGGTTCCGCTGAATAAATTTGGACCCTCAAGAGTAATTACACTTCCTTGCCCACAAGAAGTTTGTGCGACAGGACTTCCTGGTATAATATCTGATTCGCAAGCTACTATCCCTGATCCTGGACAACTAATGGTTGGCGGTGCAACATTCAATGTAAAATTCTGCGTGCAACTTGCTGTCTGATTACAATCATCCGTTACGGTATATATTACTTCATAAATTGCTCCATTACATGCAGCTGGACCACTGACTAAAGTAGGACCAGTAGTCGTTATGACACTTCCTATATTACAAGATGTACTTGCTACAGCAGTTCCAATTGTTATTTCAGAAAGACAATTAACCGTTGAATCTCCAGGACAATTTATAGTCGGAGGTGCCACAACCAAACTTATCATTTGAGTACAACTTGCAGTTTGTCCGCAATCGTCTGTGACTGTATATACTACTTCATATTCCGCTCCATCACAATCTCCTGCTCCACTTATTAAAGTAGGGCCAACAGTTGTAACATTACTTCCTAATCCACAGAATATATTAGTCACAGGTGTTCCAACCATGATATCGGAAACACAAGAAACTGTTTGATCTGCTGGACAAGTAATAGTTGGCAACGGAACATCTATAGTAAAAGTCTGAGCGCAACTTGCTGTCACTCCACATTCATCAGTTACTGTAAATGTAAACTCATAAATTGCACCATCACAACCAGGAGTCCCTGCGATCAAAGCTCCAGATGATCCAACAACACTTGTTAAACCACAAGCCACAGTCGCTACTGGTGTTCCTGCTGCGACGTCTGATAAACAAGAGACAGTCTCATCTGCTGGACAAACAATAGTAGGAGCATCAACGTTCAAGGTATAGGTCTGAGTACAGCTGACTGTTTGATTACAATCATCTGTCAATGTATATTCTATTTCATAAATTGCTGCATCACATCCTTCTACTCCACTAACCAAAGTTGGTCCAATTATAACAAGGTCTTCAGGACCGCTACAAGTAGTGCTTGTAATTGGTACTCCCACCATGACATCTGACAAGCAATCAACTGTTGCGTCTGCTGGACATGTAATTGTAGGAGGAGCTGTTTCTAGCGTAAATGTTTGAGCACAACTACCTGTCTGACCACATTGGTCAGTTACGACAAATGTAATTGCATAAATTGCTCCATCACAACCAGCTGTTCCACTTACAAGTGCTCCTGATGAACCAACTGAACTAGTAAGTCCACATGAAACTGTAACTGTTGGAGTCCCAGCGATTAATTCATTTAAACAAGAAATCGTTTCATCTGGTGGACATACAATTGACGGCGGTGTCACAACCAATGTAAAAAGCTGAGTACAGGTTGCTGTCTGACCACAATCATCTTCTACTGTGTATATTATTTCATAGATAGAACCATTACATTCTGGATCTCCACTTACTAAGGTCGGCCCCATATCTGTAATTGCATTTCCAAAGCCACAATTACTTGTACCCACTGCTGGGCTTGGAGCAATATCTGTAAAGCATTCCACTGTCATATCTGAAGGACATACAATTGTCGGAGGATCTACAATTAATGTAAAGGTTTGAACACATGATGCGGTCTGACCACAAATATCTGTTACTGTATATTCTATTTCGTAAACAGCGTCATTACAACCCATCGCACCACTTACTAGTGTCGGTCCAACCGAAGAAATTGCACCAGTTAATCCGCATGATATTGATGGAATTGGTGTTGAAACAGCGATGTCACCAAAACAAGCAACTGTTTCATCTGCTGGACAGGTGATAGTTGGTGGATCTACAACCAATGTAAATGTTTGAGTACAGCTAGCAGTTGCTCCACAATCATCGGTCACAGTATAAACTAATTCATAGATTGATCCATTACATTCGGCTTGACCGGTCATAAGAGTAGCCGCACCAGAAGTAACCAAACTTCCAAAGCCACAAGAAGTTGTTGTCGTTGCAATACTAGGCATAATATCAGAAAAGCAGGCAACCGTTTCATCGGCTGGGCAAGTTATCGTTGGAGGCGCTACTACAAGGGTAAATGTCTGAGTACAACTTGCAGAAGCTCCGCAATCATCCGTTACTGTATAAACAATTTCATATTCCGCCGCATCACATTCTGCTGTACCTGAAACCAAAGAAATTGCAGATGTTGTAATTACGCTTCCAAGTGCACAAGAAACTGTTGGCATCGCCGTTCCTTCTGCGATATCTGCAAAACAAGCAACAGTTTCATCTGCTGGGCAAACAATTGTTGGTGGTGCTACATCGAGGGTAAAGCTCTGAGTGCAACTTGCTGATGCACCACAATCATCTGTTACTGTATATATTAATTCATAAACTGCTCCATCGCATAAGTTTGTTCCACTTATTAAGTTTGGACCAGTGGTTGTTATCGTATTCCCTTGTGCACATGCTGCTGTTCCAGTTGGAACTCCTGGAACAACGTCTGCAAAACACGCAACAGTTAGATCCATTGGACAAGTTATTGACGGAGGTGGAATATCTAAGGTAAACATCTGCACACATGATCCAGTCTGTCCACATTGATCCGTAACTGTGAATGTAAATGCATAAATTGCTCCATCACAACCTGCTGTTCCACTTGTAAGTGATCCAGAAGAAGCAACAGTACTTGTTAACCCACAAGAAACCATGGTTGTCGGTGTCCCTGCAACTACATCCGCAAGACATGAAACTGTTTCATCTGACGGACAGGTGATCGTTGGTGGCGTTAAGGTCAGTGTGAATAACTGAGTACAATTTGCCATCTGACCACAGTCATCCGTTACTGTATATATTATTTCATAAATTGCTCCTGCACATTCAGGAGTACCGCTTACAAGTGCAGGACCTACACTTGTAATCATATTTCCAATTCCACATGACGTACTTCCGATAGCAACCCCAGCTATAACATCTGATAAGCATTCTACAGTCGCATCTACAGGACATACTATTGTCGGAGGATCAACTATTAAAGTAAAGCTTTGTATACAAGTAGCTGTTTGACCGCAATCGTCTGTAACAGTATATTCTATTTCATAAACTGATCCATTACATTCGGGTGCACCGGATGCAAGAGTTGGACCCATTGAGCTAATAGCTCCGTTTAAGCCACAAGATATTGTTGGAATAGGTGTCCCAACCATTATATCCGCCAAACAAGCCACAGTTTCATCAGCTGGACATACTAAAGTTGGAGGAGGCACATCTAAAGTAAAATCTTGAACACAAGTTGCAGTCGCTCCACAATCATCTGTTACCGTGTATTCTATTTGATATATTGCACCTGTGCATTCTGCTGTTCCACTAAATAATGTTGGCGGCGTCGAAGAAACTAAAGTACCCTGCATACAAGACGCACTCGTCATTGGAGTACCAGCAATAACATCTGCTAAACAGTCAACTGTAATATCTGCAGGACATATTATTGTAGGAGGAGCCACGTTCAGTGTAAACATCTGATCACAACTTCCAGTCTGACCACATTGATCTGTTACTGTAAAGGTGATTGCATAAATTGCACCATCACAACCAGCCATTCCACTTACCAGAGCACCAGAAGAAGAAACTGTACTTGTCAAACCACATGATACCGTTGCCGTTGGTGTTCCAGCAACAAGATCTGTCAAACATGATATCGTTTCATCAGGTGGACATGCAATAGTTGGAGGCGCAACAATTAATGTAAATTGTTGCGTGCAACTTGCTGATTGCCCACAATCATCTGTTACTGTATATTCTATTTCATAGATTGATCCATTACATGCAGGCGCTCCACTAATTAAAGCCGGAGCAGTTGAAACAATAGCAGTTCCTTGCATACAGGCAGATCCCACTGTTGGGGTTCCTGCTACAACATCTGATAAACATTCAACAGTCATATCTGCCGGACAAACAATGGTTGGTGGCTCTACATCCAGTGTAAACATCTGATCACAACTTCCTGTTTGACCACATTGATCTGTAACTGTAAATGTGATTGCATAGATTGCTCCATCACAACCTGCCATTCCACTTACTAGAGATCCTGATGAAGAAACAGTACTTGTCAAGCCGCAAGATACAGTTGCCGTAGGCGTACCTGCAATAAGGTCGGTAAGGCAAGAAATAGTTTCATCTGGAGGACATGCAATCGTTGGTGGAGTCACAATTAAAGTAAATAGCTGGGTACAGTTAGCTGTCTGATTACAATCATCAGTAACAGTATAAACTATCTCATAAATTGCTCCATTACACTCTGGTGTTCCACTTACTATAACAGGAGCCATTGTTGTAACTTGATTTCCATTTCCACATGATGAATTACTCATTGCTGCGCCTGGCACAACATCACTTAAGCACTCTACCGTCATATCTGCTGGACAGACTATGGTCGGCGGATCTACTATTAAGGTAAAGTTCTGAACACACATTGCTGTTTGTCCACAATCATCTGTTACTGTATATTCTAATTCATAAATTGCTCCATTACATCCAGCCGTTCCTGTTGTTAAAGTTGGACCAACTGTCGTTACCATAGAACCCAAGGCACAACCAGTTGTTGTCGCGGGAGTTCCTGCAGCTATATCTGCAAGACATGCAACTGTTGCATCAGCCGGACAGACAATTGTCGGTGCTGGTGGAGTAATAACTATTGATTGAGTACAACTAGCACTTTTCCCACAGTCATCAGTAACTGTGTATATAATTTCATAAGTTGCTCCAGGGCAATCTACTGGACCTCCGACAAATGTCGGTCCTGTAGTTGTAATACTGCTACCTAAGCTACAGTTTGTCGTTGAGGAGGGCGTACCTAGTACTATATCTGATTCGCAATCAACTGTCACATCCGCAGGACAAACTATAGAAGGACCTGGAACATCTAATGTAAAGTTCTGAGTACAACTTGACATTCCGCCACAATTATCTGTTACTGTATATGTAATTCCATAAATCGCACCAGAACATTCAGCTGTACCACTTATTAAAGTAGGGCCAACTGACGCAACTGTTCCTGTCAAGGAACAACCAAAAGTTGTCGATGGCGTCCCTTCTGCGATGTCAGAAAAACATGCTACGGTTTCATCAGGTGGACATACAATGACCAATGGAGGAAGATCAACTGTAAAGCTCTGAGTACAATCAAAAGATTGACCACAATCATCAGTCACTGTGTAAACTACTTCATAAACGGATCCATCACATTCTGCTACTCCAGAGACTAAGGTTGGACCAACTGAAGTTACAGCACTTGATCCACCACAACCAGTTGTAGTTGGAGGCGTACCGATCATAACATCGGAAAAACAAACTACTGTTTCATCTGGAGGACATACAATTGAAGGTGCAGGAACATCTAATGTGAATGACTGCACACAACTTGCTGTCACACCACATTGATCTGTTACCGTAAACGTAATAGCATAAACTGCTCCATCACAACCACCAACTCCACTAATTAAACTACCTGATGATGATACTGTACTTGTTAAACCACAAGATACCGTTGTCGCGGGAGTACCTGCCACTACATCAGATAAACACTCAACAGTTACATCTGCTAAACATGTAATTGTTGGTGGAGCTACATTTAAAGTGTAGGTCTGTGTACAACTTGTTGCTTGACCACAATCATTTGTAACTGTATAAACAATATCATAGGTTGCTCCATTACATTCAGCAGTCCCTGTAATTAAGGTAGGCCCCATCGTTGTAACTGTGCTTCCTCCTCCACAGGTTGTTCCAGTTGTTGGAACTCCAATAACAATATCTGTAAAGCAATCTACTGTTGCATCTGCCGGACAAGTTATTGAAGGAGGTGCTATATCTAACGTAAAAGTCTGAGTGCATGAAGCAGCTACTCCACAGGCATCAGTTACTGTATATTCTATTTCATAAATTGCTTCATCACAGCCAGCCATTCCACTTAATAAATTGGGACCATCCGTAGTCAGTGTTTCGCTAAAGCCACAAGCAATAACTGTGGTAGGTATTCCTACTGCAATATCTGCAAGACACGCCACGGTTTCATCCGCTGGACACATGATTGTTGGCGGAGCTACATCCAATGTAAAACTCTGAACACAGCTTGCAGTTGTTCCACAATCATCTGTCACAGTATATTCTATTTCATAAATTGCTCCATCACACCCTGCTGTTCCTGAAGCTAAAGTTGGCCCTACATCCGTTATGGTAGATCCTAATGAACATTCTGTTGTTGTCATTGGTGTTCCTGCCATAATATCAGCCAAACATGAAACCGTTTCATCTGCTGGACAGGTTATCGTTGGTGGACCCACATCAAGTGTAAACATTTGTGCGCACGTTCCTGTTTGACCACATTCATCTGTTACAGTAAATACTATTTCATATATCGCTTCATCACAACCTGCTACTCCACTAATTAAACTCCCTGCTGATGATACTGTGCTTGTCAATCCGCATGATACTGTTGCGGTTGGTGTTCCTGCGATAACATCTGTTAAACAATTAACAGTCATATCTGCTGGACAGACTATCGTTGGTGCTGCAACATTTAAAGTAAATGTCTGAGTACAACTTGCCGTTGTTCCACAATCATCAGTTACTGTATATATTATCTCATATATTGCTCCATCACATTCTGCTACTCCACTTGCTAGTGTTGGTCCTACATTGGCAACTGTGCTGCCAAATGCACATGCTGCAGTTGTCACAGGTACACCGGCTGATATATCTGAAAAACAATCAACAATCTGATTTGCTGGGCAAGTAATTGTTGGTGCTGCTACATCTAATGTGAATGTTTGAGTGCAACTTGCTGTTGCGCCACAATCATCTGTTACTGTATATATTATTTCATATTCTGCTCCATCACAATCTGCAGTTCCAGCTGTTAGCGTAGGTGCTGTTGTTGTAACTGCATCTCCCAATGAACAACCCGTTGTTGTTGTCGCTGCACCTGCAGCAATATCTGTCGCACATGCAACTATCTGATCCGCTGGACAAGTGATCGTCGGTGGAGGTACATCAAGCGTAAACATTTGTGCACAAGTTCCCGTTTGACCACATTCATCTGTTACGGTAAATACGATTTCATAAATTGCTCCATCGCATCCTGCCATTCCACTTATTAAGTTTCCTGCAGAAGATACTGTGCTAGTCAATCCACATGCAACTGTTGCAGTTGGTGTTCCAGCAATCACATCTGTAACACATGCTACTGTCATATCTGCCGGACATGCTATTGTTGGTGCTGCAACATCTAATGTAAATGTTTGTGTACAACTTGCTGTTGCTCCACAATCATCTGTCACAGTGTATACGATCTCATAGGTTGCCATGTCACATTCTGCAGTTCCTGATGCTAGTGTTGGTCCCGCTGTTGCAAATGTACTTCCTGCTGTACAAGCAGTTCCTGTCATAGGAACTCCTGCAGCTATATCTGATAAACAGGATACGGTTTCATCCGTTGGGCATACTATAGTTGGTGGACCTACATCTAATGTAAAACTCTGAACACATGTTGCAGTTGTGCCACAATCATCTGTTACGGTATATTCTATTTCATACATTGCTCCATCGCAACCTGCTGTTCCTGATGCTAAAGTTGGTCCTACATCTGTTATGGTAGATCCTAATGAACATTCTGTTGTTGTCACTGGTGTTCCTGACATAATATCAGCCAAACATGAAACCGTTTCATCTGCTGGACATGTAATCGTTGGTGGACCCACATTTAGGGTAAAGCTTTGTACACAATCCGCTGTTGCTCCACAAGCATCTGTAACAGTGTAGGTAATTCTATAGATTGCTCCATCACATAGTGCATCACCGCTAAACAAAACAGGAGTTGAATTTCCTACTGAGGAACTCAATCCACAATCAGTCCCTACTGATGCAACCCCTGCAGCTATATTTGAAAAACAAGAAACAGTCTCATCTGCTGGACATGTAATTGTAGGTGCCGCTAAATCAAGTCTAAAGACTTGTGAGCAAGTAGCTGTTGCGCCACAATCATCTGTGACAGTATAAACTATGCGATACCTAGCTCCGTTACAACCTGCTGTTCCATTTATAAGGATCGGCATCGCCGATGTTACAGTCGTTCCTGACCCACATGAAGCTGTTACCGTTGGAGTACCTGCAACAACATCTGCAAGGCAATTTACCACCATATTTGAAGGGCAGGAAATTGTAGGCGGTGGCATATTAAGAGTAAAATCCTGATTACAACTTGCTGACTGCCCGCAGTCATCCGTTATAGTATAAGTTAATCTATAAACAGCACCATCGCATTCTGCAGCTCCGCTTATCAATGTTGGAGCGGAAGTCGCAGTAACAAAACCAAGAGCACAAGATGTACTTGTTGCTGTTGGACTAGGTATTACATCCGATAAACAAGCAACTGTTACGTTTCCTGCGCAATTTATAATTGGCGGTGTAGGCGGACTAATGGTTATTACTTGATTGTGAGTACCCGTATTTCCGCATTCATCGGTAAATTGCCAAGTTCTTGTAATTTGCCCACCGGTACATATTGGTGGAGCTGCTGTTTCAGATCCGGAAACCATTCCCATGCCCGCACAATCATCTACCCAATCTATATCTGCTAATGGCGGTAATAAACTAGGACATGCAATTGATAAGTTCATAGGTGCTCCAGGGAAAGTGGGAACAGTCGTATCAACAAACTCAATAGGTTCCATCACTAAATCACAACAAGAGTTCATACAATCCAATGTAGACACATTCATTCCTACTACTGGTTGGACAACGGACGGATCTAGTGTATTATAGTTTAGACTATAAATGTTGAACATTCCACAATCTGCGGAAGTATATGATCCCGTCGCTCCGGGAAATATTTGCAAGATTACTCCTGCAGCGTTTGTTATAAAGTATTCTTGAGCAAAATTAGGCATGTTGTTAAATCCAGTAACAGAATAGTTGATTGGATCATTTGGACAAGCAGGAGAATTTGTTGCGATCATTCCTGCATCTTCATTACAGCAAATTACATTTACTGTTGTTGTTGCATCAATTGCACATCCCAATAATTGATTTACAGAAACTGTATAGTCTGTTGTAGTTAATGGACTTACTGTGATCGTCTGAGTGGTTG
>JAULCF010820125.1:0-19489 GCA_032361265.1 Devaleraea mollis | reverse complement strand
TGTGGCAAGATTCAGGTGTCTATATTTTGGGATGTAAAACAGTTCAGCTCGAGCCTGTACGAGGTGGCTACGATGACGCTGCTGTACCTTTACGCATTGCTGCAATTGAAGCGTTTATGCAGCGAGCTATTACCGATACAACAGTACTCATGGAAACCTTAGCAGACCTAATCGCAGACGATAGTCGCCGTGTGCGCGCTGAAGCTGTAAGAGCTAGTATTTATGGTCCTGCTGAAATTGTCGGACCAATGTTACGTTTGAAAATACGTATGGGCGATGAAGATACTAGAGTTCTAGGTAGCTCTTTTGATGCGCTTTTGGCGAAGCTGCCAAGTCAATCATCGGTTGATTTGGTGAGTGAGTTTTTGTTGGAGGAAGATGAAATACTAGCGGCTGAGGCGATGGCTTCTTTGGCTAGCTCGAGCCTCCCCGAAGCTATCCACAAAGTCACATCTAATTATGATGATTTCGAAGATGAACAACTAAAACGTATTTTGTTAACTTCGTTAGGAGCATCACCAGCACAAGAAGCAATAGAATTCTTGTATTTATGCTTACAAAAAGAAGTACCTGATGCACGTTGGGCATTTACTGCACTTGAACCAAGACTGCATAATGCAGAGATTAAAGAGAAGGTTAGTACAATTCTAGCTCAGCGAGATGATGATCTATTTCTTGAATGACTGTACAACTTGAGTGGCTATAAAACTTGAGTAGCTATAAAAAAAGGCTCGAGCGCAAGCTCGAGCCTTCCTAAATTTAGAAGGCGATAATTAACTACTAGGTGTAAACACGAAGCCTTCACCATCTCTAGAGATGTAGCCAGTGCCTGGGAATGGAAAGTGATAAGCAACCATTTGAGTACCCTCATCAGCCAAACGACCTAAGACTGCAATACGTGTTTCAGTGGCAAGTGCAGCGTCACCATCAAAGCCAAATCCCCACTCAGGGCGGGTGAGCGCAGTCACGTGGTTATTTGCAGTATCTGCGGTGTACATGAGTGAGTCATCACCTGAAGTAATTAATAATCCATGGTGACCTGGGGTGTGACCTGGCGCAGCAATAGCTTCGAAACCTGGGAGTAGTTCACCAGTTTTATAGAGCTCGAGCTGTCCTGCAGCTTCTGCTGGCTGAACCTTAGCAAGCGCACCTTTAGCATTATCGTTATCAGCAGCTTGTAAAACATCCCAGTCAATTTCTGGGAAGTGAACAATTGCATTTGGAAAGTTCAACGTTCCTTCGTTTGATATGCCACCAACATGGTCACCATGCCAGTGACTGATGATGATTCTTGTCACATCTTCAGGATTAATGCCCAATGCACCTAAACCAGCTACAGTACTTTGACCTGTACCAGTATCAACTAAAATAAGATCAGTAGCTGTTTTTAAAAGAAGTACAGTAACACTAGCAGCAATACCATCTGTAGGCATATTTTTACTTGCTAGAAGTGCCTCAACTTCACCTTCTTCAGCACCACCACCAAAAGCAGCAACAGGTAAATTAAAGATATTTTCTTGCATGAGTGTTATTTCAATATCACCAACGCTAAAACGTTGCATAGCGGTTGGTAGCTCACTTTCCATCATTTCTTGTGCAGCAGCATTTTGCTGAAATAGACCTACACCTAATAGTGATGCACCTGCGCCTGCAATCAAATTTCTACGACTAATTTTCTTATCTAAAAAGGGATTCATATTTCCTCGATTCCCCAAACTTTATAATAGGATTTTTACTATTTCGGTATTTAAAACTACGAATTGGAATTCTCTAAGCTATGAGTTTTATATCTTTTACCTGTTTTAAAACACATAGCGATAGTTTATTGATTGACCTACAAGATGCTAGATATTTTGAGACTTGTTTTACTTGAAGTCTTTGAAGTCTGACGCTAGTATATTTACTACTGATTGATGCTTCTTGATTCCACAATGACTTGCGATTACATAAAAGCGGTGACTAAAATAGATACCTGTAGGCAAAAACACATGTTTTAGAATGTATACTTCTTTTTAAACGTGTTTAGGGCATTTTGAGGTGGGTAGCAACAGTTTCTATGAGATATTTTTTTAAGATGTTTAAACAAAAACAAAGCTTTTGGTGCATGATGATGTTAGTGCTATTCGTACTAACGTCTTGTACAACTACAGATATAAAAACAGATCCAAAAATAGATATAACTCCTGTCGAACCTATTCAGCCCTTACCAACAGTACCTGTGGAAGCGCCTGTTATTTTAACTACAAGTTTTCTGGTAGATGAAATTGCAGAAGCCTCAAGTATTATTGCTAAAGTGGTAGCTACTGATAACACAAACCAAGCTCTTTTTTATACCTTAGTGAGTGGCAATATAAATGATACTTTTGTTATAGATGCATCTACAGGTGAATTGATGCTAAAAGAGCGCATCAATCATGATGTAACACCCTCTTTTAATCTGGAAGTTCAAGTTCAAGACCCTGATGGGTTTGTAGATACTGAACTTATAACGATTACTGTAAATCGTTATAAGCAAATCCATAATTGGCGCTTACTTAGTTCTTGGGTCTCAACTTATGCTATCTATGATTTAATCAACGATACCTTAAACAATAATTTAGTCGATGAACTAAAGACACGTAGTGGCGGACAACTAAACATTACAGTTCATCCTGTAGATTTAGTAAAAGGTGTTGGCTATTTGGATGTCTATGACCAAGTTAAAGAAGGTAAGTTTGAACTAGGTCACACTGCTTCGTATTGGTACACAAGCGAGAATGAAGCTAATGCTTTTTTTACAAGTCAACCTTTTGGCTTGAGCGAAGAACAATTCAAAGCTTGGCTAAAAGCAGAAGGTCAAACCTTGTGGGATGAAATCAATGCTCAAGATAACTTGATTGCTTTTCGTGCAGGTACATCAGGAGAGAAATCTATAGGTTGGTTTAATTCCCCTGTGAATGTTCCAAGCGACCTCAATGGTTTAAGGTGGCGAATTGCTGGATTTGGTTCAGAAGTGGCACGGCGTGCTGGTGCAAACGTTATTCCTACAGCAGCTTTACCTCGATTTACAGAATATGCAACTGTACTTAAAGATGGCACGTTAGACGCTTTGAGATGGTCTGATCCTTATTCAGATTGGCAGCTTGACTTACATACGTCTGATGCTATTTATTACCGTGGACCTGATTGGTCAGAGCAAAGTGCAGCGTTAGCTATGTATCTAAGTTTAGATACCTATAATGCATTGCCGATACGTTTGCAAAATGCTATTACAGAGGCGTCTGAAGCTACAGCAGTAGCTATGTCAGATGCTTATGAACTTAAAAATGCTCAGGCTATTTTAGATATGCAAGCTTATGGTGTGGATATTCGTGACTTTCCACAAGCAGTACTGGATGTTTTAGAAGTCCATGCTGATGCTATCCAAGCTGAGAGAGCTGATAACTCAGAAAATTATAAAAAGGTGTATGAAAGTTGGAAGAAGTTTCGTTAGCTAAAAAAGCCTTTATTCAATTATAGACATAAAAAATCTCCGAGGTTTGCCTCGGAGGTGTATATTTATTTAACTAACGCTTAGGTTATAGTTGATTTTTGTTAGGAGCTTTTAACAGCGGCAATAACACAAATCTCAACGAGTAATTCTTGTCTAGCCAGCCTTGCTTCTACACAGGCCCTTGCTGGGGCATGTCCTTCAGGAACCCAAGCATTCCAAACTTCATTCATAGCTGCGAAGTCTTTAATGTCTCGCAAGTAAACAGTAGCTGATAAAAGGTTTTCTTTGCTACTGCCTGCTTCAATCAATAAAGCTTCAACACGACTGAGGGTACTTTGTGTTTGTGTTGTTAGGTCTGCACTTGGATCTTCTGGAACTTGTCCTGAGAGGTATACGGTGTTGTTGTGAATGACTATTTTACTAGCTCGAGCGTTGGTATCTATACGTGTAATCATATGTAACTCCTATAACTATAAAGTTTGTAATTTAGTTTATCAGTCACCTATAGGTTAATCAAATTTATAGCATCTCAGGGTTACTTTTTGAGATTGAAAAAATCTCTAGTTGCGTGAGCAATAACAGCAACAAGCACGATCCCACCACCAATAAAACTTGCTATAGGAGGAAGCTCTTTAAGCAGGAACCAAGCAAACAACATAGCGAGTGGCGTTTCTACAGCGCCAATCAGACCAGCCTCCGCAGCTGGGATTTTCCTTACACCTTCAGTTAATAAAATAGCTGCAATTGCAAACACAACACCAAATAGGAGAAGCAAACGAAAGTCTTGCGAAGATACTGCAAACGGTTCACTCATGATTAGTCCAAGTATGAAAAGCTGCAAAGAAGATGCAGCAGCAGCTAAAACTACAGGTGTCTTTGTAAAGATACGGATTAAGACCATCATAAGCGCCATACTTAGTGTCATGATCAAAGCAAGAAAATTGCCTAGCGAGTTACCTAAACCTAATCCACCATAGACAGTTATAGCGATGCCAAAAAGTGATACTAGTGCAGCAGTTAGGGTTACAGGCCTGAGCTTTTCACGAATTAAAACCCATGCAATTAGTGCCGCTATAAAAGGTGCTGTTGCGTAGATAATTGCTACGTTCGCAACAAAAGTGAGTTTGAAAGAAGCTATAAAGGCAATACTACCAATGCTACCGACGCTGGCGATTAACCAACCTCGCCAGCCTAAGCGAAAGCTTTCATTTAAAGGTTTACCACGACCTGCCCACAACACATAAAGAGTAATAAAGACTGCTGAAATAGCACCTCGCCAGCTAATAATGATCCAAGTATCACTGGAAATAAGTTTAGTGAGTGCGCCTGATAAACTAAAAAATACGGTTGAACATAATACAAGTAGGATACCGATGATATGGTCTTTTGAAATAGTTTGAGAAGAGGGTTTATTCATTCTGGGGATAGAACCTCGTTAGAGTTATATAAAATTGTAGAGTTGGTATTTTTAATATACATTAGTTGGAATCCTTTGTTGTGTTGAAATACTGTTTTGAAATGCTGTTTTGAAATGCTGTGTTGAAATGCTGTTTTGAAATACATAGTCTCACTATACGATTTGACTTTGGAGATATGATTCGTTTAGTATCGAAGTATGGATGTAAACCCTAATTCGGAACTAGATTTGGCAACAGTTGCAAAACTTATTGGTGAACCTTCTCGTGGGGAAATGCTTAATGCACTTTTCTATGTTGATGCATTGCCAGCAAGCGAGTTGGCAAGACGTGCTAATATTACACCTCAGACAGCAAGCTCACATCTGAATAAATTGTGTGAAAAAGGTTTGATTACTGTAGAGAAACATGGCAGACATAGGTACTATAGTTTAGCCAATGCAGACGTAGCGCATTTGCTTGAAACTTTATTGGCGATTACAATGCCGTGTCAGCTTGAGGTAGGGGAGGAGCTCGAGCCTATCCGCTATGCACGCACATGTTACGACCATGTAGCAGGCCGATTAGGTGTAGCTCTTGCCGATGCTCTTCAAGAAAGAAATTGGATAAAGGCAGAAGATAAAGATTTTTTAGTAACACCGCAAGGTAAAGAAGCGCTGATAGAGTTTGGTGTATCTGTAGATGACCTTCAAAAGAAACGCCGTAAGTTTGCAAGGCAATGTTTAGATTGGACTGAACGTCGCTATCATATTTCTGGCTCTCTTGGTTCTGGTATAACCGATCAATTATTTGAGAGAAAGTGGTTGCTAAGAGCTAAAGATAGTCGGATTGTGCATGTTAGTAATAAAGGCATTAAAGGATTTGAAGATACATTTGGTATCAAACTATAATTCGCATAGGTGAATAAAAAATAATAGGCTATATTTCTGATTGAAATATAGCCTATAAGATTATTCAACTGAATAGTTTTGGATTATCGAGGTTGTGCGATTAAACCGTTATGTGCTTTTATATAACCACTTCGCAAAATATCAAAGCCATTTTCATACATGTAAAGACTCATTTGCTCACAGGTCATCAATTCACGATAGCCAAAGTTTACAAGTTCACCCATGATGCGATAATAAAGCTGGCTTTTGAATTGTTTACGGGGTGTGGTAACAATTGCATAACCGCCTGGCTTAAGAAAACGACGATGGTACTCAATTGCATGAGGCTTATGTTCATCAGGGAAGTGCTCAATTAAACCGACGCTCACGACGATATCAAAGTCTGGCGCATAATCAATCTCACGCATATCTTTAACTTCAAAAGTAATATCAAAGTCTTCACGGTAATAAACCTTGTGACCACCAGTTGCAGGGTTATGTCCTAAAAATGGATAGGCTTCTGGAAAATTTCCGAAGCGTTCTTCTTCGCAGAATTCATCGTAGTCAACAAGCACAGCGTGACCACCGGGGTACATCGCCATAAGTTGCATAGCTTCGTAACCATCTGCTGCACCTAAATATAGAATTTTTGGACATTTAACATCTAAACCTTCAAAGAGAGCTCGCTTTCCCCTCGGGTCCCAAACGGCATCTTCTTTGCGGTGGATTTTGTTCCAAATTTGGAGCTGAATAAATTCCTGAAATGCTTCACCAATTTCTGCTGGATTGACATGACCTAAGGCACTCCAGAATTTTTCTTTGACTTCTTTTTGCTTTTCTGGCACATCCGTTAAAAAGAGGTCGTGAAAGTAGCGATTGAAATATTTCCATTGGTCACGCACAGGCATTTCTTCGCCGTGGCTATGTTCCCAATCTGTACGGATGCTTGAGTAGTTTTCTACCTTAAAGGGGCGCCCAACATCTTGCCAACCAACTTTAGACCAATCTGTATCACTTAGGTCTTTAAATTGGTCTGGTGGGGTAGTACGTAGGTCTATTAAATGTGTATTAAGTCTTTTATGTTCGCCAATACCTAAAAGGTTATTTTCTGCGCCAAAACTTGCGACAGCCACGTTTTACTCCTTACTACATATAGGAAAATTTATTTTATTAGACTTAGTATAACAAATAGCAGTTTGTTTCCATAATTCAACTAATGTTCTGGGACTCTATATTTTCTAAAGGTTTCCACTTTTTGTAAACAAGAATGAGTGCAACTACATTGATAGCAATGATGACAAGACGTGTTGTAAGTGGAATACCGTTTGCAATAAGTGAAAATGCAAAGCCAATATTTCCCCAACTATGCACAGCGGCGCACACTGCAATGGACCTTGTGGCATCTGAGATTTTGCCAATGCCTAGACTGCCAGCGACAATGGCACCTAAAAATATCAGATTGTTTAATACGTTGGTTGTATCTAAAAAACTCCAATGCCATGCATACCAAATAATGCCAATGACAATAGCTCGAGCCCATTCATTAGAAAGTTGTAATTCTTCTTGTAAGTAACCGCGCCATCCGTACTCTTCCATGAAGGTATAGAGCATAAGAATTGAACCAATAATTAAACCTAATAACCTTGGCTGAACGCCTTGATCGTTAGGAATACCAACTACGGTTAAACATAGGATAGGCAAAATAATTAGAAGTAAACACCACTGCGGGTTATTTCCAAACAGACTGATTTTATTGGGGAGCTCGAGCTGCGGTCGCAAAAGGAGTGACATGAACATTAAACCGAGTGGTGGTAGCAGTGCAACAGACAAAAATAGTGCATAAGGAACTTTAGTAATATCGAATGAAATAGGGTGTAGTTGAAGAAAGATAAATGAGCAGAGAAAAGAAACTATAATAAAGGATATTAACCGAATACGTTTACTGATAACTGCTCCTTCAACCTACTAAAGTTCAAGTTACTTAGTTGGATAGTATATTCTAAAAAATCTATAGTTAGTGATAAGATAACTTAGGCATAGATTGGGATAGCTTCAAGGTCTGCTTCGATATAATTAAGTCTGGCTTCCTCAGAAAATAACTTTTCCTTAGTGTAGTGCGTCAACATGATATCGCCATCTAATAATCTTGGATTTTGCTCAATAAATTCAGGCGCTGAGGTAGCACTTTCTGCTTGCTCCATGAAATGTCTCACAGCTAGAACCCAAGCTTGGGTAACTGTTTCATTATATTTTGTTGGGTCTACCTTGTTGTGGGCTAGGAAGTTGACAAGTGCTGATTTCATTTTTTCATAAGCTACGGCTGCGTCATGCTCACAAAGGTAGATGTAAGCAAGGCGAATATGTGCTGGGTGATTAAAGTCTGATGGTGGTGTTAGACACGTTTCAAAGTTATTCCTAAAGGTCTGATCTTCGCTTGAAAGTTGATGTTTCATATAAATACCTTCCAGTATTCAAATAGAGTATTCAAACAGAGTATTAATAGATTTTGAAAGCTATTTAGTCACTATATCAGGGCATTCCATCGAAAAAATCAACTATACCTGTTTTAATGTCATATTCAGCTCCTACAACTACTAGCCCATCTTTTTCAATTAGGTCTTCAAGTAATTCAGAACCGTGTCTTAAATGATTGGCTGAGGCGCGGACATTTGCTTTGATGGCGTGTTCAATGAGAGCCTCGTTGTCTAAGGAAATGTCATTTGCCATGAGTTCTTCGATTGAAGGTTGGATGCGTGTCACAATTGATCTTAGGTTGGGGGAACGGCTATCGCTTGGGCGTTGTAACTCTTCAAGTGTAGCAGTTACTGCTCCACAGTGAGAGTGACCCATAACAACCACAAGTCTAGTACCAAATTTTGCAGCTGCAAACTCAATGCTTCCAACTTGAGATGGTGCAACAATATTTCCAGCTACACGAATCACAAAGAGATCGCCTAAGTTCTGATCAAAAACAATTTCAGCGGGTACACGAGCATCCGAACACCCAAGGATGATTGCAACAGGTTCTTGTTTATCTACCAACTCTGTTCGCTTAGCGGCGTTCATTTCAATGTCGTGACCTTGAATATCTTGAATGAATCGGTTGTTACCTTCTTGTAAACGTGTGAGTGCTTCTAATCCATTTATTGGCATAGCTAAAATAATATCAATTCATGTATGAGATAGTAGGTAGGAAACTCATAGCGTCAAATTGTAATGCGTTGTAGAGCCTTTATTATACTGTAGGAACGATGTCTGAGTATTTCTGAGTAGCTATAAAGAGTTGTTGAGGAATTTATTTGCTAGTACTTTGGCTAGATTTTCTGATCAAGGTATGTATAGCAGAGTCAATAAAAGCTATAGAGGCTATGCCAATGATATAGGCAACTATATCAAGATAGCTAAATTTTGTACCTAATGCGATAGAAAAATAGAAGGCAAAGATGTTGCCTGATTGTCTAAGTAGTAAAGGTATACCTGTGAGTTGAAAGAGTTCAATGACAATTACAATAACTAAGCTGTAAAGGCTAATTTGTTTTATCGTACTCTTTGGTAGTAAAAGTTTGAAGATTAAATAGAACAATACAGCATAAAGCGAATCACCAAGATACTTATCTAAAATAATTTGATTGAAGTATACAGTGCGAGAGACTAAACCAAGGCAAATAACAATAAAAATGACAATGAAAATGCATAAGATTTGAGTACGTTTAGGATAGTTCATTATTAGGTTTATAGTTCTTATTCTGTAGTCAGTATATCGTCTGTCTATTAGGTATTATATGGGGTTTCCACTAATACTGAATGAGTTTCTTTCAAAATTTGAGAGCTATGTCGTAAGTGATGGGTATAAGCACGGATATTTACTGTAACTATTATGTTTGATGAACGTTTCATAGGTTAGGTAATTATCCTTTGTTTTGATTTCTGTGATTGACAGTTGGATGTGACGGGTATTATGGGGGGACTCTAATTTCTCAAGCGTATCGGTGACTGCCCCACAATGAGACAGTGACACAATGAGACAATGAGTGAGAATGACACAATGAGTGAGAATGACCTATACTAATAACAAGTCTAGTACTAATCACAAGTTTAGTTCCAAACTTTGAATCTGAAAATTCAATGCTCATTACTTGTGATGATACAACTATATTGCCAGCAATCTAATTCACAAAAGGTTGTTGAGTTTGAAGTGTTTTTCTGAAAATAACTGTCATCTAGTTGATATAGCATTTTCTAAGCTGACCTTTAGACTTTGGTTATTGCCTAATTGTAAAGATTTAAGTGTGAATGATTTTGAAACTACGGTTACACTCTGTTTTTAGATATAGAATAAAATTGTAGTTAAACATAAGGTACTAAGGGAGAGATATGTCAGTTTATATTCACCAAATTGCTACAGCAGTTCCAGATATTCCAATTCCGCAAGATATCATTCGTGACGCAATCAAGGCTGGATTTGCAGAAGGTGAAAATGCTGATAGGAGGCTCGAGCGCTTAGCGCATCGTATCTATAGCCAATCTGCCATAACAACACGCCACACAGTCATTCCAGATTTTGATCTAGAAAACCCACACGCTGGTGAGTTTTATGATCCAAGCAATGGCACCTTTAAAGTACCCTCAACTCAACAACGCAATGAACTCTATACAGAAGCTTCTAAACCCTTGCTCATAAAAGTAGCAAAAGAAGTTATAGAACAAACAGAAGGCTTTGATGCTTCTGATGTAACCCATGTCGTAACTGTATCTTGTACAGGTTTTTATGCACCTGGTCCAGACTATGTTTTGGTTAAAGCTTTGGGTTTACCTGCTGCTACTGAGCGTTATCATATTGGTTTTATGGGCTGCTTCGCTGCTTTTCCCGGACTTAAACTTGCAAAAACAATTTGTGATGCTAACCCTGATGCAACTGTTTTGGTAGTTTGTTTAGAACTCTGTACGCTACATTTTCAACCTTCAAAAGACCTAGATGGCATCATTTCTACCTCGGTATTTTCTGATGGTGCTGCTGCTGCTCTCGTCAGTGGACGCACACCAGCCAGCGAGTCATCAAGTGCTACTACCCCTGTTCTTGAAATGACTCAGTTTGCTTCTGCACTAACACCAACAGGTGAAGAAGATATGGCTTGGACGATTGGGAATACAGGTTTTGATATTGTTTTATCTAGCTATGTACCAACAATTATAGAAGCAAATATTGAAGATGCGATTGCACCTCTTTTGGAAAAATATAATCTTAAAAAAGATGATATTGATAGTTGGGCCGTTCACCCTGGCGGACGTGCTATTCTTGATAAAGTCATTAAAGGTCTCTCTTTAGAAAAAGATGCTTTAGATAGTGCTAGAGAAGTGTTGAATAGCTATGGCAATATGTCCAGTGCTACAATTCTTTTTGTACTTCAGTCTCTGATGAATCAGCCACTAGAACAAGACGCAGAAAATGTATATGCGATGGCATTTGGTCCTGGACTAACGGTTGAGAGTGGGCTTTTTTCTAAACATGTTCTCTAATAAGCTGACTGAATTTAGTTGGTTTTAAATAGTTAACGTAAATGATTGACTTAATTGATTAACTCAAATGATTAATAATGCTGCTATTTCTTAAAGACCGTGAACGCTTCAAAGAAGAAAAGATGGACGACGTAAATTGCGATAAAGTATTGCTAGATAATACTTATCGACAATTTGTTATGGTTAATCGTTTACTTTCTGGCTGGCGGCGTATTTATTTGCGTTTTCTAAAACCAGCTATGGTTGTTGGCACACCCTATAGCGTTTTAGATATAGGTGCTGGTGGTGGCGACATACCTTTGGCGCTTATTGCTTGGGCAGAAGCAGATGGGTATAGTTTATCCATAACGGCGATTGACCCAGACCCCAGAGCATTTGATTATATGCTGAGACAAGATTTACCAACCACGCTTGTGTCTCGTTGTTGCTCAACCTTTGATTTGGTAGAAACGGGTGAGAGCTTTGATTTCGTAATTTCTAATAGTGTCTTGCACCATTTACCTGAAACTGAACTAACACGCTTTTTGGAAAGTAGCCAGCAGCTAGCAAAACGCTTGGTCATTCATAATGATATTGTGCGAGATGATTTAGCCTACATTGGTTTTGCAGCATTGAGTACACTATTTTTCCATAAGTCTTTTGTGAGTGAAGATGGCTTACTCTCAGTTCGACGTAGTTTTACTAAAGACGAGTTGGAAAAATATTTGCCTAAGTATTGGCAGTTAGAAACACTCGTTCCGTTTAGACATCTGCTTATCTATGAAAGTTTGGCTGCGAAAGGCTAAGGCAAAATGTTACCTGAAACAACAACTGACATAATAGAAGAAATAGAACAGCCTGAAGTTACAAGTATTCCAGAAGTAACTGAGGTCATCATTGTTGGTGCAGGTGCAGCAGGGCTATTTTTGGCATGTTCTTTAGCGCAAGCAGGGATTGCTTGTGTGGTGCTAGAACGGCGTCCAGAAGCATTTTTACACTCTCGTTCAATTGGTATTCATCCACCTGGCTTGCGTGCTTTGGATACTATAGGTATTGGCGCAGAAGTGATGAAGCAAGCGGTTAAAATTAAACGAGGTATTGCCTTCGATGAAGATAGAAATCTAGGTAGTTTAAGTTTTGAACATTGCCCAGAACCTCATCCATTTATACTGGCGCTCGAGCAGTATAAGACAGAAGCCTTATTAGAACTTAGGTTATTAGAACTAGCTCAAACTTTACCTATTCGTTTGGTCCGTGGTGCTGAGTGTGTCGATATTTTGCATGGCACACGAGGTGTGCGAGCAACCTTTGTTAAAGATAATCAAGAACATTTTATCAACGGATTGTTCTTAGTCGCGTGCGATGGTAAAGAAAGCACTGTACGTAACCTTATGGGAATTCGTTTTCAAGGTAAGTCCTATAAAGACACCTATGTTATGGGCGATTTTGAAGATAATACAGACTTTGCCGATGACGCCATTCTCTATATAGATATTGATGGAATAGTTGAATGTTTTCCCCTGCCAGATAAAAAACGTCGTTGGGTTGTCAAGACGCCTAAGTTTATGCCAGCACCAGAAGTCGGGGCTGTTGCTGAGCTAATTAAACAACGGACTGAGCATGAGGTAGATACAAACACTGTAAGTATGCTCAGTAGTTTTGGGGTTCAAAAATACGTAGCGGAGCGCTTTGTACAAGGCAATGTTATTTTGATTGGTGACGCTGCGCATGTGGTGAGTCCTATTGGTGGGCAGGGTATGAACTTGTCATGGTTGGACGGAATCGCACTGACTGAGCTACTTACAAAAGCTGTGCCTATGGCTGGTTTTGATATGACCGAAACTGAGACAGGTGGGGGAGCAAGTGATAGGAATGAACTCTCTAAAGAACAGTTGTTTATAAACTTTGAGCAAGACCGAAAAAGAGCAACTCGCAATGCTATACGGCGGGCTGAATTTAATATGATGATGGGTAGAAGTGCGCCATTTGAAATTGTGCAAGATATACGCTCTGGGTTTGTTAAGGCTGTGGTTGGGGGAGAGAAGAGTTCAGTGGTGGAGAAGCTGTTGGCTCGAGCCTTCACGATGCAGAAACTATTTTAGCGAAAATTTATAAGTTAGCTCTAAAATTCTTCCCCGAATCTATGCCCGAATCTACACCCACATTTATGCCCGCATCTACACCCGTATCTACACCTGCTATCCACACCTGCCCAAAAACTATATAATCTTTCATGATTGAAAAAGCATATAAAGCCGTTCAAGGCTTTTCTTTCTTTGGGAAAAATATAGGCATCAAAGATGACACTTTAGATTTTGGTGGCATTCTTTCAAGCGTACCTTGTCAGGTTGCAGCAGTATTTACTCGAAATACCATGCCAGGCGCACCTGTGTTGGTAGGTAAAGAACACGTTCAAGATGGCAAGCTGCAAGCTATTATTGTTAATTCTAAAAATGCCAATGTTGCTACAGAAGAGCGTGGTTATAACGACTCAAAACGTATCTGCGATATGGTTGCAGATAGTTGTGGTTTAACTTCAGATTTAGTTTTACCATCAAGCACAGGCGTTATAGGTCAAACCTTACCGATGGACATCATCGAAAAAGGCTGTGCAACCGTTGCTAGCGATTTTGGTTCAAGTGAGCAACACATTGAAGCATTTGCTCACGCCATCATGACAACTGATTCACATCCAAAATATATCTCGGCAAAAGTTGGCGACGTAACACTGATGGGCTTTGCCAAAGGTGCAGGTATGATTGAGCCAAACATGGCAACCATGCTTAGCTACATTGTTACAGACGCCGATATTTCATCAGGTGAGCTTCAAGCTATGCTCAAGCGTGTTGTGAACCAGTCCTATAATCGCATCTCTGTAGATTCCGATACTTCTACAAGCGATACTGTTGTACTTATGGCAAATGGTGTAGCGGGCAAAGTAGATTTAGTTGCTTTTGAGGCTGCATTACTTGAAATGGCTATTTATTTAGCAAAAGAAGTTGCTAGAGATGGTGAGGGTGCAACTAAGCTTATAGAATTAACTGTCTCAGGGGCATCAACTGCTGAACAGGCTTTACTGACTGCCAAATCCTGTGTGAATTCACCGCTTGTTAAAACTGCAATATATGGCGCTGACCCAAATTGGGGACGCTTTGTGATGGCGATTGGTAAAGTATTTGATTACCAAGTAGACATTAAAGAATTAGTATTGCTATTTGGTCAAGGTGATGAGCGCTTGAAAATTGATAAAGCAACGCTAGATGCTGACTCTGTTCCACTTGCTGCTATTTCGGAATTACTAAAAAGAGCTGAGGTCTTTATAGAAATCAGTTTAGGTTCTGGTAGCTACTCAGATCGAGTCTGGGGTTGCGACTTGACTGAGGGTTATGTGGAAGAAAATGCTTACTATACAACTTAAAATCTTATAGAATCGGAATAATTATATGCGTTTTCTAACTGCTCGACTACTAAGAACTTTAAAAACACGTGTTGCAATTGATGACATGTCGGAAAACAATCGTGGTGCTTTATTGATGATGATTGCTATGGCCGGCTATGTTTTAAACGATACGATGATGAAACTATCGTCTAGTGATATGTGGATATTCCAAGCGATATTTATTCGAGGCTTATTTGTAACCCTATTTATGGTTGCTTTGAAGGTGCGACAAGGCTCGAGCCTAAATCCTTTCCTTTACATGGACGGAACTGTATTACTGCGTGTTGTGGCAGAAATTATTGGCACAGTCTGTTTCTTACTTGCTTTGGTTAATATACCTATCGCAAATGCAACAGCAATCTTGCAAGCTGCTCCCTTTGTCCTAACTTTAGCCGCAGCAATATTTTTAGGTGAAAAAGTAGGTTGGCAGCGCTATTTGGCTATCATTGTTGGTTTTATAGGTGTGATGGTAATTGTGCGACCTGGTGTGTCTGGTTTTAGTGTTTATTCACTGCTAGCACTAGTAACAGTGTTTACGATTGTTATTCGTGACTTAGCAACCCAGAAGGTAGCTGCAAATATTCCTACATCCTATCTTGCCTATGTAACTGCACTTTTTATAACGGTTATGGGTGGTGTTGTGACCCTGATCGGTTCTGTTGGTAATTTTGTGGAATGGACACCACTATCTACTTCAAATGTTTCAGTTATTGCAGGCGCAGCAGTCTTTTTAGTAATAGGTTATCTTGCTGGAATTCAGACAATGCGTGTTGGTGAAGTAAGTTTCATAGCACCATTTCGTTATACGATTTTGATTTGGGCGATTATTATTGGCATATTGGTTTTTGGAGATATTCCAGATGCTCTAACACTTTTTGGCTGTGCCATAGTTGTTATTGCAGGAGTTTTCTCTTTTTACCGAGAACGCTACTTGTTAAAACTAGCAAAGTAAAGTTTGTAGAACTATATGCTAGTAGCTTAATTATGTAACTGAAATACAGAATTTGAAGAACCTCGCGATTTATTGCGAGGTTCTTTTTTTAGAGATACAGCCTATCTGAAGAGGAAAAATGAGTGATGACTAATGTCACAAACAGTAAATCTGATTTCTGTAATTTTTTAACTTGCTGATACAAACGAAAAACAACCTATTTTTATTCGTCACAGACGATAAAATACTGATTAGCATCATCCAAAGATGTAAACAATTTCAATACTGTCGCCATTTCCTCAGAGTAGTATGAATTTGGGGAACTAAAATATTTTGTTTACTTACAACGTAGATGACCACATAGACGACCACAACAGAGTGTGATTAGAAAGTTGTCTGCAGGCTATAAAGAATAGGGAGTTTAGGCCAAATTTTGTAATGCGAAGTATTTTACTAATACGCAATTATTCAAAAAACTATAAAGATGAATGTGCGGAAAGGTTAGTCATCATGAAACAGTTGTATCAGTCTTATAGAGGAAATCTAGTACGGCAGAGTTTGGGAGCTTTGCTAGCTCTACTTTTGACATTTGGTTTAGTGAGTTGTGTTCCCGGCGCAGAAAATCCACTTGACGGACTTTTTGGAACTACACCAACACAAGAGGATGAAGTAAGCACAACTATAGATGTAGAGCCCGATTCAACAACACAACCTTTGATAGTTGAAGTAGTAGAAACGCCGATTGATGAGCTAGAACAAACGTTGGTTGCAGATCAAGAAGCTGATACTGGTGAAGAAACTATTCTTAGAGTGGTTACTTTAGAAGAGAATACGGAAGAAAGTACTACAGAAGAAAGTGCTACACAGAGCACGACAACGACAGAAGAAAGTACGACAGCTAGCGCCTCTACGACAGGTGAAACTGAAACAGCTACTACGGCTGAAAATGTTGTGACAATAACTTCAGCAGTCTCTACTGAAACAGGTACGGAAACTACTGAGTCTTCTAATCAGTCTTCTACTGAGACCTTTACAATGGCACCACTTGGTCAGGATAGTGGGGTGGCTCGAGCTGAAGATCCTGAGATAATCATCATCGAATATACCAACGTAGATTCGATTCAAGAAGATGCAAGCTTGAACAGCTTTTTTGCAGCGGGACCCCATACACTTTTAGCCATGCGTGACGAAGATGAAATGATTGGCATTGCCACCTTAGCTAGTGACGGAACACTGAGTTTACGAACAGCTGATGTTTTAAATAACTCTCGTCCTGCAGATGAGACCTTTGTTGGTTGTATTGATGTTATTAGAGAGTCTCAAGCAGGTTCAGAAGTATTTGGTGGCATTGCTTTCTTTGAGAGCATTACAGTACCTGGACTTATCCTCACACCTGTTTTGGATATAAACGGAGACGGTACCTACATTCCACCTGTAAATTATGTGAGACTAACGGATCCATTGCTTGTGTCAGGAACCTGCTTTGAGCTTGATAATGCGGTAGAAAGCGTCCAAGCTTCGTTTTTAGGTGGCTGGAATAGGTTGCTAAGAGAAATCGATTGGCGTGACATTGCTAGAGGCAATACAGCAGCTCAAAATTCAGATGTTCAGAAAACACTTTGGAGTGTTAACAATAATGCTGAAACTGTTGTTAAGTGGCTATACAGTAGACCCTAAAATCAAAAAGTAGTTAATCTTTATCATAAAAAATGGACTGGTGATTTTTACCAGTCCATTCTTTATTTTTAATACGTAGTAGAGTTTGTATTGCTAATGTATTATCTGGGTATTGCACCTAACTTCAAGAGCTTTGTGCCTTTGTCTAAACGTAAATCAAGCAATTCAGTATTGGTGTTGAAGTCTTGTTTCAGGCTACGAAAGTTTGGTTTGATTCTGTCAAAAATGTTCAAACCTTGTGTTTTATAGCTAGTTTCATTGAAATAGTTTCCTTGCCAAAATAAACTGAAATTACCTTGATCACTATAAAAGTAGTTAGCATTGAAATTATTATTGAGACTATCACTTTGTGCAGGTGGTAGTGATTCATTGATAATCAGGTTTGCTTGAACGTTTTGATTGGTTGCAGCGTCAAAAGCATAGTTATCTGCATAAAAAATATTGTTATTGATAGTGCAGTTTTGAACATGGTTTTCTATGAAAATTTCGCCACCAAAGAGTGTTGATTCATCATTGCTAAAAAAGGTGTTATTGACGATTTCACAACCATCAACATAGCCCTTTGAAGCATTTTCGGAACCAAGATTTAGACCAGTCCGCCAATTGTTAGAGAGAAAGTTGTTAGCAAAGCGAACATTCTGAGCTAACCCTCCTGGGTTCTCACTAGAAATACTCATGCCAACCCCAGAGTTAAAAATAATATTGTCTTCGACGATGACGTTTCTTGCACCGTCAACATAAAGTGCAGCCGCAACATTGACCTGATTGTTTGGATAAGCAGGATTGTTACGTGTATCAATGTTATAAGCAATGTTGCCAAGAATACTGCCGTTACGTGCATAGTCTTGACTGGTGTCGCACTGTGGTGCGTTTAAGTCACCATAACTTAGGCAGACTTGTTTATAACTACCTGCAACAACAATGGCAATATTGTGTAAGTTATAGACTTCATTTCCTTCTATAAGGAAACCGTCTATATTGCCAGCTAGCGTAATGGCCTCACTGAAACCTGTCTGTAAATCATGCACTCGGTTATTCATAATGTAGATATCGCGGGAAGCGTCACGCTCACGCGTACCATAGACCAAAATGCCCAGAGCACTTGTACTATTGCGAATAGCAAGTGAGTTGATATCATGAATATGATTGTTGAGGATGTGGATATTATCAGAAGCACCTTGCACTGAAATAGCCGAAATAGTGGCAAAGGGTGCACTACTTTGGTAATCAGCAATTTCTATATCCATAATCCGAATATAGCTTTGGTCCTCAATTTGAATTAAACCACCTTCAGCTTGACTTGGATTTATACCAGCACCTGATAGCTTGACAGCTTCGCCAGGATAGGCAGCTAAGGTTAGAAACCCTTTGTTAGTACCAGACGCTCTAAACCCAATGGGTTGATTGAGTACATAGGTACCACCACGCAGTAGAACGGTTGTTCCAGCTTCAACAGCATAGTTTAAAGCCTCGTAGAGGCCACAAGGATTGTTTTCATCGCAATTATTACTTCCTGTTGGGTTTACTCTATCTACAACTAGGAAAAATTGTCCTAAATCTTTTGTTGGTTCAGCACTTTTATTACGGTTTTTTTGACCTATACGACTAAAGAAGCCAGCAAAACCGTTTCCTTGGCTCGTTTTTTGACCAGTATTTTGACCAGTATTTTGATTCGAGTTCTGAAGGTTTCCTGATTGATCAGGAATTGTTAATCCAGAATTTGTATTGTTGTTCTGGTTTTGATAGTCAGCAATATTTACATTGTTAAAATTAATAACACCACCGCTAGCTAAAGAAAAAAGCAATAAGCTCATTCCAATAACAACGCCAGCACAAATTGTAAGTTTAATGGCACCCCTAGGCATCTGAACTCCTCCAAACACTATAGTTTGCCTAAGTCAATGAGTTTTTAGTGCAGGTTTTGCTGAAGGTTGCTTCATTTCACAAGGGAATTAGTGGTGCTTAACTTTGAAAGATATTCTAATCGTATTATCTATCTTTGTGATTGGGGTTTCAGGATTGCCTAATATTTGAAAACGCACCTTTATAACTGAGGGTGATAATGATAACCTTCACTTATGGAGACCATCACCCTTAGTACTGAAGCCGCAATAGAAACTAACACAGAAATCAGTTTAGAAACACAAGGTCAGCTCGAGCAGATCCGTGACGAAATTAAAGCGGATCACA
>JAULCF010820124.1:0-55330 GCA_032361265.1 Devaleraea mollis | reverse complement strand
GCGACTCTTTTACCTCCCAAAATTTATTATCTTAATGGCTTAAAGCAAATTAAATCTATAAAATGGGAGACGAAGTCCTAAGTAAGTTAATTCCCACTGCCGCCCTACTCATCCTTGGAATCATTGAAGCTACAGGAGGTTTATATTTTGAAGATAAACGAACAAAAGACGACCTAACGATGGAATTCGTGAGCCTACTCACACTTCCAACATTAATCCAACCCGGAATATTTCTTTTTGTCTTTTGGATTATGGGTACTTTTTCTACTGGTCTTGAAAACTACTTTGCTTCTAGTTCGTTTTGGTGGCACTTTCTTGCTTTTATTATACTAGATGATTTGTCGCAATACTGGTGGCATCGTTTATCTCATTCCCATAAAAGAATGTGGAAACTTCACAGACCACATCACGTCATAGAAGAAATGGGAGTTCTTGTTACCTATAGAAATGCTATGATGTATTATGCATTGATGCCGGGAATATGGTTTTCAGGAATATTGATTTACTTAGGTATGGGATATGCTTATCTTTTCTACCTTCCTGTAAAATTGATTATTATTCTTTTTGCTCATAGCGAAACTAAGTGGGATCGCATTTTGTACAAGCATAAATCCCTACATCCAATAGCATGGGTTATTGAGCGCACCATCTCAACACCAAGCACACACTTTGCTCATCATGGCTTAACTGAAGAAGATGGTGTCTCTCATCCAAATGGAAATTACGGAAACATGTTATTCATCTGGGATATTATTTTTGGGACTGCAAAAATCACAAGACAATACCCTACTAAATTTGGAGCATGGAACACGATTAAAGAACCATGGTATGTGCAACTCTTCTTCCCGTTAATCAGATCAAAAGATCCAAATAGTGAATTGCATTCAATCAAGACTAAGAATGATTATGATCCTTCAGAGAGTTTTAAAAAGTACTCAAAGTAAATCCTGAATTTTAGTTCACTTTTCAGAATACCTTCATCTAGTATTCTAACAGTATAACCAAAGGATCGCTTCCCTAAACTTATACGCTATTTCAAAGTCACAAAAAGATCACTATCTTACTATATTACCTTATGACCACTAACAACTCTCCACAATGAAACTCATCCTTCTAATCGTCACAAGCTCCTTGTTCTTCTTTTCATGCAACTCCAAATCAAGTGGAACTTCAAGCACCATGGAGCTCAAAAAGAAAGATTCCAAACAACTTGGTCTGAAAACAAAAATTGAAGAAGGCCTAGACAAAGAACAAGCATTAAGAGATAAAGTAAATCAGAATTCCAAAAGAGACACTTTTGACTCTAAATTAAATAGTCAAATAGGCATAGTTGATTCACTCAACTTAATCAATGTCTTGGAATACCTTAACAACCATGGCTATCCTTCAATCTCAAAAGATGGGAAAAAACTATGTGATGCCGTTTTCTATATTCTCCAACACAATGACGTAAAATATATGGAAAAATATGTCGGAGAATTAAAGGAAAAAGCATTCGCTGGTGAAGCATCCAAAACCCACTATGCATTGATGATCGATAGAGTTTTAATGGAGAATAACAAAAAGCAAATTTACGGCAGTCAAGCTGCTCCAAGAAAAAACAGCAAAGGCTATGTTACTAATGATTATTTCATCTGGCCTATTAAAAACCCATCCATCGTTGATAGCCTAAGGAAAGATATTGGTCTCACAACAACAATAGAAGAATACGCCAGAGCAATATATTCTGAGTACGAACCTAATGAACCCTTGCCTAAAAAGTAATCGCAGGAAACTTTAGGTAGTCAGACGATGTTTATACCATAACAACAATGACATGAGAATCAAAAAACTCCTTTTACACACCCATAAACTACAAGAACAACTAAGCTTCTATAGAGATACCCTAGGCTTTAAATTATTAGAAAAAACAGGCACCTCATTTACTCTTGAAGTTGGATGGAGCCAGCTTAGTTTTAAAGAAACTTCCGAAGAGCACAAATACCACTTCTGCTTTCTTATTCCCTCCAACAGACTGCAAGAAGCCCAGCTTTGGCTTGAGGCAAGAACACCAGTAATAGAATTAGAACCCGGAAGAAAAATTGAAAATTCTCAGAGTTGGAATGCTGACTCCATTTACTTCTATGATGCTGGTGGAAATATCACTGAATTCATCGTACGATATGATCTCAATAATCAAGTTCAAAATGACTTTGATGCATCTAATATCATTTGTGTAAACGAGATCGGATTACCAACTATTGATATTACTGACACCAATAAACATTTATCTGAAAAGTTAGGGACTCAGTTTTGGAAAGGCAATATGGATCGGTTTGGAACGAACGGTGATCAAGAAGGATTATTTCTACTTGCCAACTATCATGTAAAAGAGACTTGGTTTCCAACACCGATTAAAATCAAAGCCAATCCATTTCAAGCTGTTATTCTATCAAACACATCAGAACATTCCGTAAACTATACTCAAGGAACGCTAAGTATTGACTAACTTGATTTGTTTAAATTTGAGGCCAAGCGAATAATCCTAAAAGATCTAAAAGCTTGTGTACAATTGCCCTGAGTATTTCCAAATTATTCATGATCACTCCACATAAGAGCTAAATCTTTGATAAATTTGTAAAACTTAAATTAAGACCGTAAATCATGTTAAAATTCATCATTGCTATACTCCCGTTACTTCTTGCATTCAATGCAGATGCTCAACACAATTGGGTCAGATCAAATCCAGGTGGCGGAGGAGCGATTGCTATGGTCGGAGCTACTGCTGATGGAACCGTACTTGCTGCTAGTGATCTTAGTGGTGTTTATAAAACGACAGACAACGGAGTATCATGGGAAGTACTTGGCTCAACGCAAGGGCTTTTGGAAACCAATATTAATTGTTTTGGTTTTCATCCAACTGACGGAAACACCTTTCTCATCGGAACTGGAATAGGCGTTTATAAGACCATTGATGGTGGCAATAGCATCTACCAAGTGAATATTGAAACTGATCCCTATCTTGGCCTGGGCTACGTCGAAAGCATGGCCATGGATATGACGGATGGTAACATCGGCTATATGGCTCATCATGAATATTGGGAACCTGAGTTATCTCTTTTATCAACAGATGATGGTGGAGAAAACTGGTCGCTTATTGACCAGACTGGACTTCCTTCTGATGCACGAATAACCAAATTCATGGTTGACAATAATGATGCGACGCTTGTCTATGCTCTTACAGGAAAAGCAAGATATGGATGTAGTCAACCCAACTTATACAAATCAACAAACGGTGGTTTAAACTGGATAGAGATTGCAAGTTTTGCAGACATCATGGATATGGACTTACATCCTACAAATTCTGATATCATCTATGTTAGTACTTTTGAAGCCAACGATTGTAGCGTACCGCTCTGGCAATATGTAGGAGGAGATGAAACAACAGGAGAACTATATCAAAGTACAGATGGAGGAACTTCATTTGTAGAAATCGGAGATAAAACTGGAATTATCAGTGTTGGAAATAACCCAGACCACATTGGTGTTACTGACATTTTTAATCCAGGAGATTGGAATCCACTTGCAGGAACTTGGAAAACCTTGAACGGAGGAACAAGTTGGACACATACAGGTTTTACAACGGATTGGTTTACTGGCTGGGCAACAACCGACAGTTTCATCTTCTCACTAAGCTTCAATGGTATCAGTAAAACACTCACCAAGGATCGCTTTAATCCAGACAGATTGACTGGTGCATTTGGACAGTGGGCATGGAGCAGTATTGATGGTGGGAATTTTTTAAACAATATATCGACTACTTCATTTGGTGGTGACCAGTACGCATCCACAGGTTTAGAAAATATAGAAGGACATTGTATTGACGTGAGTCAAGTGAATTCCAATACAGTATATATGGGTGGTTACGATCTAGGCTTTTGGTATTCATTAAACCATGGTGACTCATGGAAGAGAAGTCTACCAGACAACACTATCTATCCTGAGTATTCATGGTACGCAGGTGGTGGATCCAATTGTAACATTGTTGTTAATGACCCAGAAAGAGAAAACGTTGTATGGGCATCTTTTTCTGCCGAGCAACCAGAGACACAAAGTGCTCTTTTTAAAAGTGATGCATTTGGAGAGAATTGGGTAATCAGCAATAATGGTTTAGATCCATTTGGCTTGACCACACATGGATTGTCTATCGATCTAAACAGTCCAGTCGAAAATAGAACCTTATACCTTACTCAAAACGGAAACGTATATAAATCAACGGATGATGGATTAAACTGGATCGTTAAGCTTACAGTAGGTGGCTTAAAATTCACCGCAGTGGATCAAGTTGACAGCCAGTTGGTATATGCAGGTGGCGAAAATGGTCTTTGGAGATCAACAGATGGCGGCGAAAACTGGACTGATATCGGCTTACCAGAAATGTCCTATATCCAATCAACACAAGGAGCCATTATGCGTCCTGATATTGTTCCAACAAATTCAGTGCCTTGGGCATCACCACCTATTGATGCATGGGCTGGTGTGTTTGACATAAAAACAGATCCGAATATAGAAGGGCGTGTGTATGCTATCGCCTATGGACCTGGCAAAGGATTATATCGAAGTGATGACCATGGAGATAGTTGGACCAAACTTATCAGCAACAACAAAATGCGTGGCGTGGCTATTAGCCCATTCAATTCAGACATTTTATATGCGACTTCATCTCACAGTTATCACTCAGGTGGATATGATGTCAACTCAATTGGATTTCAAGTTTCGTATAATGGAGGCAGCAGCTGGAACGATGCCAATGAAGGACTTGCTTGGACCCATGGTGGACGGATTGACATTGAATCTGGGAACAACCCTCACGTCTGGGCATGGTCACCGGGAACAGGAATACAACATTCTGCTATTCCCGATTATGTTACAGCATCCCATATTGGAGTTTCAACAAATTGCATTGAAATATACCCTAATCCATTTTCAGATTTCGTTATAATAGAAGGGGCTTTTGATGGATATACAATTCAGGTTTTGGACGCAACGGGGCAATTGATTCAAGATCTAACCAATAGTTCAAGTCCGTTAAAAATAAATTTAAACAACTTAGATCCTGGATTACATTTCATTCTTGTAGAAAATATTGCTACTCAAGAAGTATCTGCTCACAAGATCATCAAGCAGTAGCTTAAAAACTTCGGCCAAAAGGTCGTTAAGCTTAAGAAAATCAATTTCATGAAATACGACATCCAAGCCTATCTAGATAAAATAGAAACAGAAAAGAATGTAAAAATTCTGCTAGCTTGTGAAACTGGATCAAGGGCCTGGGGTTTCCCTTCACCCGACAGTGACTTTGACGTTAGACTGATTTATGTGCATAAACAAGATTGGTACATTTCAGTTAATGAGAAAAAGGATACCATAGACCTCATGTACGAAAACAACGACTTAGATTTTTCTGGTTGGGAATTAAAGAAAAGCTTAAAATTACTCCACAAATCCAATGCCTCCTTGTTAGAGAGAATCCAATCTCCAATACTGTATTCGGTTGATGAAGATTTTCGAAAAGACTTTCTAAATCTAGCAGATCAATGTTACTCAAAGATTGCTACCATGCACCATTATCTTAGTATGTCAAGAAAAATGACGGAAGAGATTGATGGGAAAAAAGAATATAAATTAAAGAAGTTCTTTTATGCACTAAGAACAGCGGTCAACTGTAAGTGGATCATCCAAAATGACACAAAGCCACCAATTGAATTTTTCAAAGCATATCAAAACTTAAACATTGACCCAGAAATAGTAAACAGAATCAATGAACTCATCTCCTTGAAAGCTGATAAATCTGAAGCCTACTTGCATTCAGGTGAAGAGGAACTAATAATTTTTATGAACCAGTGCATTAATGAGGCAACTGAAGCTAAAAACAACTTACCAACTGGGAAATGTGACAACAATGACCTCACAAATGTCCTAAGAAAATACGTCGCTAAATATGACCATTAAGGATTTAAGAGAAAAAGGATTGATAATCCTTGAATGCATAAGTGGTAGTCGAGCATATGGATTAAATACTCCAAGTTCAGATACTGACATTAAAGGGGTATTTATACTTCCCAAAAATGACTTTTATGGCTTCAACTATATTGAACAGGTAAGTAACGAAACCAATGACATTGTTTTTTATGAACTGGGACGCTTTATGCAATTATTAGCCGTAAACAATCCCAACATTCTTGAGCTCCTCAATACCCCAGCTGAATCTATTATTTATAAATCCGAATATCTTAATCTCATCGATCCTGAGGAAATCATTTCTAAAAGATGCAAAGATAGTTTTGGGAAGTATGCTCTTACTCAAGTAAAAAAAGCCAAAGGTCTCAAGAAAAAGATATTAAATCCGATTGATAAAAAAAGGAAATCACCATTGGCATTCTGCTATGTAAATTATGAACATGGCTCCATGCCAGTGATCAACTTTTTAAAGCAAAAACAATGGGATCAAGAAAATTGTGGCCTAGTAAACATCCCAAATATGAATGATGTTTATGGACTATATTATAATGCAAAAAGTGAATATTCGGGCATCATAAAAAGTGCCGAATCAAATGACATTTCTTTAAGTTCCATTCCAAAAGGCGAGCAACAAATAGCACTTCTTTATTTCAACAAAAATGGATATTCATCATACTGTAAGGATTATCGAGAATATTGGGCTTGGGTTGACAAACGAAACGAAACACGTTATGAAAACACAAAAAGTCATGGCAAAAACTATGATTCTAAAAACATGATGCACACTTTTCGGCTGCTAAATATGGCCATTGAAATAGCCAGAGAAAAACAAATCAATGTCAAAAGAAAAGATCGTGAATTTCTTTTGGATGTAAAGTCAGGGAAATTTGAATATAACGATCTATTGAAATTATCGACAGAAAAACAATTAGAACTAGAACTAGCCTTTCGTAAATCTGATTTAAGAGAAACTCCAAACACAGAATATATCAAAGAGCTAACTGTGAAATTAAGAGACCTATATTACAATCAATAGAACTTAATTATTCTCAACTTTTTCTCTAAAAAAAAGGCCTCCACAATCGTGAAAGCCTATACTATATTATATAACTTTTGATTTAATTACAAGTAACAGTTGTTCTTGTTATTATTTCTGCACCATCAAAATCTTGCGTCATTGTATTTTCTAATGCTTTCACTACATCTAAAGCAGCGCCACAATACTCCTTACTAGCAGTTAATTCTGTTGTTGGTTGCACTACCCCATCTTCTGTAAGAGTTTGCTCAACAGTGCATGTTTGACATTCATCTTTACCACATGAAGTCATCATTGATGTAAGAGTGAAAATTGAGATCACTATAAGAACTTGTTTCATTTTTAATTTGATTTAATACTTCTAAAGAAATAACAGAGCAATAACGATACATAAATTCTAGTTATTGCAGACCAGTATAAACTAGAGCATAGCTCCTTATAAAACTGGCTGTATAAAACAAAAAAAAGGAGACACTTGCGTATCTCCTTTCAAAAAACATAATGGTAATTATATTATATATTCTTTATCTTTCTTGTTGGGTATGCAACATCGATACCTGCTTCTCCAAATGCTTTCTTAATTTCTTTGTACGAGTTAAAGTATACATCCCAATAACTTGCATCTGTTGCATAAGGTCTTACCGCTAACAATACATTGTTTTCATCAAATTTTTCAATTTCGATTGTTGGCTCATCTGGCAATCTTTCAGATACTTTATCCAATGCGCCTTTTATGATTCCTCTAATCTTATCAAAGTCTTCTTCGTAAGGCATTGCTACGTTAAGATCAACTCTCAACTTACCGTTGGCAGTTAAGTTTGTCATGATCCCGCTTGTTGCGATTCCATTAGGCATTATCACCTTTTTGTTGTCAAGGCTATTGATTACTGTGTTAAAAACCTGAATTTCAGACACATGTCCTACAGTCCCTTGAATATCTACAAGATCACCTACTCTATATGGTTTGAATATCAAAACCATTACTCCAGCAGCAAAGTGAGACAATGTACCTGACATTGCAGCTCCAATTGCCAAACCAGCACCTGCAATCAATGCAGCAAAAGCAGTAATTTCAATTCCAACTACACCAGCAGCAGTAATAACAACCATTACTTTTAATAGAACACTAACAAGAGACTTTAAAAATGGAATTAAATCGCCATCGATTCCTGACTTGGTTAATGACTTTCCGATTAATCGAGAGATGATTCCTACAATCCAGAATCCAATAAGAAGAGTCAATATTGCAGCTACAATTTTAGGGGACCATGCTAAAACGACGTCCATCAATGCGGACAAATTAATGTTCTCAAACATTTTTAAAAGGTTTAGTGTTGATTATTAAATTGGTGTTTCATCTCTTGTGACTTAACAAATCATGTTTGGTAACATTCTTTAATTGACCTTATCATATCACGATTTGGTTAATATGATGGAAATTGATGCTTTATAGCTCATAATAAAGTCTTAAAACCTTTGGAAGATTCAATTAGTATGCATTACTGCTCTATATTAGCCAGAGCAATCTTCCAACTTTTGAAAAAACACTCATGAAAAAGCTAACTTCTCTGCTTTTGATCCTCTTCTCTGTTATTATCCTGATTCCTTCGTGTAATCGTGTGAAATTTAATACTGTGTGCGTTGGCTTTCATTTGGAGCATCCGGATTTTAAGGTAATCGAGCCTGTGTTTGATACAATTTCAGAAACTTATTTACTTGTTGAAGCATACAATGAAGGGGCTACTTTTGAAACTGTAACAGAGCAAGTTTTATTCATGGAAGAACATACTGAAATCCAGTTAGTTGATATTCATTACATCAATATTTTATCTGATGTAGAAGAAGATCTAATCTGTGCTGCTCCTTGCATCACATATCTAGACGAAGCCAATTTTGAATTTAAAACTATTGAAAATAATTACATCACTAGATCATATCAGAGAGTATCTGAGAATGGCAATGGTGAATTTGTAGAAGCAGTATATGAAGAACGTGAATATTACCGACTTATGACAGATGCAAGAGTAGAGGCAGGAGCTAGTAATACACTGGCAGAATTACAAAAGACATTAAACCTTCCAGATACAACCACATTTGAAAATCATTGGAATAGAGAAAGGATAAATCAAGGTGCTGAAGACTGTGGAGAAGCTAGTACCTTTAGAGTGATATATTAATTCATTTATCCTTTTATGAAAAGAGAAAAGCATTTCAATTTATCGGACAATCAATTCTTGACTGAATTTAAGAATTGCAAACTAGCACCCGCATTGTTTACTCATGAAGCTCACTTAAGGTTAGCCTACTTACTTATTAAAGAAAATGAATTAGAAAACGCAACACAAATCATCTGCGATCAAATAATTAAATTTGTCAAAAACTTGAACGCACTTGATAAATTTAATTTAACACTTACAATTGCTGCCACAAAAGCTGTTCATCATTTTAAGCTAAAATCCAAGTCAACCAATTTTGAAGGTTTTATATCAGAATTCCCAAGATTAAAAAACAACTTCATAGAATTAATGTCATTCCACTACAGCTATAACTTATTGACCCATGAAGATGCAAAGACTAAATACTTAGAACCGGATTTACTTCCATTTTAAAAGAAAAAATTATACTAAAGAAAATGAAGTTCAATTATCTCCAATCAATACAAATATTTTTTTGGGTCAATAGCAAGATTATATTTCAATCCTCCACAACCCTGGCTTATATTTCACAAACCCGCAAGATTCTATAAACAACTTTGAAGCTTCATTCTGATCTTCCACATCAGCGATTACGTATTTAAATCGCTTGCACTCTCTTATTTTATCTACCAACTCAAGAATTAGATCTTTCCCCTGCCCCATGCCGTGCATATTTGCGTAAGCAATAAAGAAATCGATACCGGCAGTTGGCTCATCTTCATTCGACCAAATCCCCTGAGGTGCTTTTGCTGCATCGTAATATTGACAAAAACCAATAGGCTCATCAGTGTGCGCTATAAAGTACCAGATCCAGTCAGAATCATTGACATTGGTATTCATTTCTTCAATCCACTCGAGAGGATCACCAAAATATTTAAGAATATCTTCCTGCTCCATCCACTCCAAGACCATTGGAATATCCTTTTCTTGCATCCTTATTAAATCAACAGCAATTTTCATTCAATTAAATTAAGTAATTTCGCCCACTCTTAAAAATAGCTTTTAAACTTTTTAATAATGGCTTCAGCGTTTGGACACGGCATCCTTGCTTATACGATCAAGAAAATCGCAGCTCCTAAGGCCGCAATAAAGGTTACGTTGTTAGCCATTATCTGCTCTATCCTGCCAGATGCTGACGTCATTGCCTTTAGATTTAATATTCCATATGAGCATATGTTTGGTCATCGTGGCTTTACTCATTCCATTTTCTTCTCGGTTGTTTTTGGAATGATGGTCGCTTTTATTTTCCATCGATCTAGTAGACTCAAGTATGGAATCATTTATATTCTTTGTACCCTTTCTCATCCCTTTCTTGATGCACTGACAACGGGTGGTCGGGGCGTTGCTATATTGGCACCATTTTCTGAAGAACGATTCTTTCTTCCGTGGAGATTTATCAAGGTATCTCCGATGAGCATTAAACGTTTCATTTCTGAATGGGGCGTGGAGGTTTTGAAAAGTGAATTTATCTATATCTGGATACCTTGCTTGATTGTTTTAGCCATCACTTTTATTGCTGGTAAGCTTAAAGCAAATGTGCATACCAGCTCATAAAGAATGACGCAGTACAAATAGGAATATCGATTCATCTATCTTATTTTTCATTAAATTTGAATATTCCGTCACATAATTGATTGCCATCAAATCAATAAGTAGAACATGATGCTATGCAACAAAAAATAAAAATCATTACCGTCTTGGTTATTTGTACCGTAATACTTGGCGCAAATGCATTTGTAGGTGTTGGCGGAATCAACTTTAATGGAACTTTGGACTTATCCAATCTTTTCAATTACGAAAATCAGTTCATTCCAGAAAAAGCACAATTCCAATACAACGTCACCAATCCGATCACAGACATGGGCGCTACTCTAGGTAGAGTTTTATTTTATGACCAAAAACTTTCAGTCAATAATACAACCTCCTGTGCAAGTTGTCATCAACAAGAGAATGCTTTTGGTGATACCAGAATTGTTGCTACTGGCTTTGAAGGCAAAGAAACTTTGCGCCATCCAATGAGACTTATCAATGTAGACTTTGGCTCAGACAACAAACGATTCTGGGACGAACGAGTAACCACATTAGAAAACCTGACAACCCTTCCCATTCAAGACACTATTGAGATGGGCTTCAGCGGACTCAATGGTTACCCAGGCATAGATTCACTAATCACCAAATTAAGTCAAGAAGAATATTACAAAACACTATTCAATTTAACCTTCGGTGACGATCAGATCACCGAACAAAGAATAGGACTAGCCTTAGCTCAATTCGTAAGAAGCATCATGTCATTTGATTCTAAATTTGACGAAGGTTATGCCATTGTCGGTGAAGAAAAAACCGCCTTCCCAAACTTTACCGATCAAGAAAACAGAGGTAAAAGCATGTTCTTTACTTTTGTCGGCGGCGACCCAAGCTTCCCTCAAACTTTTGGAACAGGCTGCGGCTTTTGCCACAAGGCACCAGACATGAGCATCATTCATCTCTCTGGCAACAATGGTGTAATCGGTATCGCCAATGATCCAGATGGAGTTGATCTTACCATTGAAAGGTCTCCATCCCTAAAAGATTTAGTCAAGCCAGATGGAACAAGCAATGGACCATTCATGCATGATGGAAGCCTCGAAACCCTCGATGACATCATCGATCACTACAATGACATCCCGTTCAACCCAGCCAATCCCGATTTAGCAGGTTTATTATTTGCAGAACCAGATGGCAGCGTCTTTCTGGATTTATCAAATGATTCCAAAGCTGACTTAAAAGCATTCCTATTAACTTTCTCTGGAACGGATGTTTACACCAATGAAAAATGGTCAGACCCCTTTGACCCAAACGGAAACATCATCTTGACAAACGATTCTAATTGCACAGAATTAGATACGTTCATAGCCATCTCAATATGCGACGGAGAAGAATATGAGGGATATACAGAAACTGGCACCTTTCTAGATACTTTTGCTATCGGCACAACAAGCTGCAACTTGATCAGAACCTTAGAATTGGAGGTTCTTGAAACAAGCTACTTTTATGAATCCGCGGAAATATGCGATGGCGAGGAATACAACGGCATTTCAGAAGCAGGCGAATACACCTTTGTCTCTCAGGCAATTAATGGTTGTGATTCTATTCATATCTTGACAATAGATATTCTTCCCTTAAGCTATAGTCTTGAATACGTTGAAATATGTGAAGGTGAAGAATATATGGGTGAGACAGAATCAATCATAATTACAAGCACTGAAACCTCCTCTAACGGCTGTGACTCATTGGCCACTTTACAACTAGAAGTGCTACCAGAATCAGACCCTCAATGCGCCCCTAGCTCAAACATTGAAACTGCCAATATTGATTTTAAACTAGACCAAAACATTATTACAAATACATTGAGAGGAACCATTGATCAGACTGGCAATTTCACCTTTCGGGTCCTTAATACAAATGGACAATTATTGCTTAAGCAAAACCAGCTAGTTGATGAAAAATTTGAACTTGATCTTCAGTTTTTGCAGACTGGGATTTATTACTTACAAGTATTCAGTGAGGATAAAAAATGGGTGCGGAAATTTGTAAAAATTTAAGAAGAGTAAATAACTACTTCCTTAATACAAGGCACCCAGAAATGGGCACCCACTTTTGAAGCGGGAATTATGCAGCGGTCGCGCATAAAGCAAATTTCAATAATTAAGAAGAAAATTTATTGCAAGTTTTGAGGATATTGCATACCAGATTTTACTACAAAAAAAGTGCACTCGTTTAAAGACAGACTCAGACCATTAACCCTTTTACCTTCTATCTCTCCCGCCAATGGCGTGTAATCTGACTATCTGACTTAAATCTTCAACCTAAATCCTGCACTCACCCATCTCCCAGGCATCTGCACTAAGTTGGTTTCTTTATACTTCTGATCGGTCAAATTATTGGCTTTTAGAAAAATTGTGAAGCCTTCATACTGGAAAGAAATATTTGCACCTAGCGTGAGATAATCATCCAAACTCAATCGATCGTTATACTTGAACAAAAGACTGACATCAAAACCAGCTACATTAAACTGTGGGTTAACGACTAGTTGATGCTTCAAGTTTTCTAGTTGGTTTCTTGAAAAACTAAATTCATTTTCTTCAAATTCTGCAGATATGTACGTATATCCAATTGAAATAAAATCAAGCTCTGGAATATTATCAAATGTATGTTGTAAACTAAAATCGAAACCAGAGTACCTCGCTTCATTAAAATTATCGGGCATCCATTTATCTTGAGGATTCTGCTTAAACCAATCAATTTGGTTTTCTGTTTTCCTGTTAAAATAACTTACTTGAAGTAATTGAGAAGCACTATGATACTTGGCTCCTACCTCATAAGTAAATGCATTTTCTTCTGTAAGATTTGGGTTCCCCTCGTTTCCAGAATCTTTATAATATAAATCTGTGAAAGTTGGTATCCTTGTAGTCCAGCCAACATTTGCGAAAGCTTTAATCTGATTGCTTACCGCATAACCTAAGTCAATCCCAGGATAAAAAGATAGACCATAATCAGAAATATTCAACAAAAGTATACCGGGTGTGACATCAATACGTTCATCCAATAATAAGAATCTATTCTCAATATGCACACCAAGCTGGTTGCGCACATGGTCGCCATTATCATTACCATCTTTAAGATTACTACTACTTAACGTTAGGTAATTATGCTCTACCCCAAAACCCAACACACCAATTGAATGAGTTAACTTAGATTGAATCTCTGAAGTCAAAACACGTGAGGTGTGAAAGTTCTGAAAAAACGTAGGATTAGCTCTTCTGAACTGCCAGTTATCTTTGTTATTTCTGAAACTAACTCTTGGAGTTAGTTTCAAGTTTCCAACCTTATGTGTCAATGAAGCACTAGCAAGAAAAGTTTGGACTGTTTCATATTGATCAACAAAGGTTTCATTTCCATAAAATCCATTTGCCCCAAAATCTCGATCGATAAAACCAGCCATAAATGAAGCCTTTCCTTTTTGGTAATCAAACCCTGACTGATAAAATAAATTCCTAATTTTATAATCGGTGTTTGGCCTGTACCCTTCTGAATCACGATATGAACCACTAATTGTTTGATGATACTTACCGACCGGCACAGATACTTGAGCATAAATGTTACGCGACTTAAAATCTCCATAATCCACTTGAAGCGTCGCTCCTAATTTTTCAGGAACCTTTGTAATGATGTTAATTGCTCCAGCAAATGCATTTTGACCAAATACTCGTGCAGCAGGTCCTTTTAAAACTTCTATCCGCTCAATGTCTTCCACATCCAACGGAAGATTCATCATATGATGCCCCGTCTGCGGATCAGTCAACCTCACACCATTTATTAATATTAAACTTTGTTCAAATGTTCCACCTCTAATACTTAGATCGCCTTGAACACCATTCACTCCTCGTTGTCTTAAATCAACTCCTGCAACAACTTGCAGTAATTCATTCAGACTTGTCGCGCGTAGCTGCTCGATCTGTTGTTTACCGATGATATTGATACTGCGAGAATCTTCAGAAAAAGGAATGTCTAGACGATTGGCATTGATGACCACGTTACCTAGCATTGCTGTTGTGTCAATTGATAATTCTTGTCCTGAAAGGTTCAAGAAAAATATCGATAATATTACACTTAGAGTATACTTCATGTTTCACTTCTTAGGCCGGCAAATGTATACAAATAATTTGCTTTCTGAAGTGAACTGCAGATAAGTTTTCGTGGCCTATTTATGGTCGATTTTGGCACTCAACCAATAACTTAATGACTTGAAATTTTCTTGAGTGATGGTGTGTGCCCCGTCATAGTAGAGCTCATAGACATCTAGCCCTTTTGCTTTCAACATTTTAATATCTTTCACCGCTTCCGCAAATGATAACACTTGGTCTTGTCTTCCATGGGACATATAAACATCTAGTCCTTTATCTATTTCTTTCCCTTCCATTTCTAGCTCTACTTCATCCAATAAATCCCCACTCAAAACCATAATTCCATCAATCACATCAGAATGATTCAATCCCACGGCAAGACTCATCATTGCGCCTTGGCTAAACCCACCTACCATGATTTTCTTGTCATCAATCCTATACTTTTTTTGAAGGGAATGAATGATCTTCATCACACCAGCACGACTTTCTTTCAACTCATCAAAAGAATAATTATAATCATCGGAACTACGGGCAAATTGATACCAACTGAATTTATTTATGTTCAATTCATGCGGTGCTTGAACCGACACAATCATACATCGTGGATCTAGTGATTTACCCAAAGAAGCCATATCCTCACTATTACTACCATAACCATGCATCAAAACAAGCAATGGAACTGCTGTTTCAGGCATCGGACTGGGCATCTGAATTTGGTATTGAAGTTCCGGTGCATTTGCCAAATACTGCTCATATTCCACATCTTTTTTTGCCTGAGCAGCATTCTGCTTGCAGGATAAAAAAATTAACGTGAACCCAAGTAAAAAAACAGTAATATATATCCTATTCATAATCAACTCTTATGAAGACAAAGCTTATCAATTTATCGATGAAATCTAAATTTTTAGCCTCAAAAACATAGATTAAGCGAGTATTTCAGGATGTTAGTCTTTTTTAGTGGTGCTTAGTTGTTTGCATAAGCAAAATTGTACCTTTGCACTGAATTTTAAAACTAATCAATGGACCGATCGCAGACGATAGGATTTGCTTTACTGATGTTACTTTTCTTAGGCTGGGTTTATTCAACCAAACCTTCGGAAGCTGAGCTTCAAAGAATAGAATTTGTTCAAGACTCTATAGCTCAAGCAAAAATAAATCAAGAAAAATTAGATACTGGTGAAATAGTTGAGACCAACGCTGCATCGCAGCAGGTGGAAACTCAGTCAATTAAGGCCAACGATACGCTCGCAACCCAAAGACTAAATCAACAATACGGAGATTGGGGAAGTATGATGGTCGGTGAAGAAACTTTTCACGAAGTTTCCAATAATCTAATGACCATGAAGTTCTCTTCTAAAGGAGGAAAATTTCTATCAGCAGAATTAAACGAACACAAGAAGATCCACCTTGACGAAGAAAGAAATGAAGTCAAGACTCCTTTGGTCTTAGGTAACGACGATAGCAAGTTTGAATACATCTTCACAACCAAAAAAGGAGAAAAAATAAGTACCAACGACTTGATCTTTAAAGCATCAACTAGTGGGAAAGGAATCAAGTTTACTGCAACCTCCCCAGGCGGTAGTAAAATTGAACAAAGCTATAAACTAGCAGATGATAAATACGCTATTGACTATCAACTTAAAATTGATGGAGCAAGGCAGTTAATCAGCCCTGAAAGCAACAGCATAAGATTCAAATGGCATGAGTACTTAAACAAGCTAGAACTCAACCAAACTTTTGAAAAAACTTACACCACTGTTTACTTTAAGGAGAAAGGAGAAAACACAGACTACTGTAACTGTAGATCAGATGATATCGAAGATGATGAAGACATGAATATCGAATGGATTGCCCATTCTAATCAGTTCTTCAATTCAAGCATCATTCCTCAAGGAGAAGAATTCACCAACCCATATTTTGAAACAAAAATGATGGATGAGGATCACCAATACATGAAGTTGGTGAAGTCTGAAGGAAACTTAGCTCTTAGCGGTGACAATCAAGAAACCTTCAACTTCAAAATGTATGTAGGTCCTAATGAATTTTCAAGATTGCAACAGTTTGACAACGATCTTGAGCAAGTCGTTCCTTTTGGTACTTCAATCTTTGGTACCATCAATAGATACATCATCAGACCTTCTTTTAATTTCCTAAGTAAATATATCGGAAGTAAAGGTGTAGTAATCATAGTGATGATTTTCATCCTGAAGATGCTTTTGTATCCATTGATGTACAAGATGCTTTATTCTCAAGCAAAAATGGGAGCGCTTAAACCTAAGCTTGCTCACTTAAAAGATAAATTCAAAGACGAACCACAGAAGATCCAAATGGAAACCATGAAGATCTATCGAGAATACGGCGTAAGTCCTCTAGGTGGTTGCTTACCGATGGCCATGCAAATGCCAATCTGGTATGCCCTTTTTAGATTCTTCCCTGCATCAATCACTTTCCGTCAAGAACCTTTTTTATGGGCAACAGATTTATCATCCTATGATGTGATCGCATGGTTACCTAATGGCATGGAAATTCCAATGTTTGGAATGCACATATCACTATTTACAGTATTGTGGGCTATCTCAACAGTGGCTTACACTTATTATAACACCAAGCACATGGACATGTCTGCTAACCCAGCCATGAAATATGTTCAATACGCAATGCCATTGATGTTTTTGGTTTTCTTCAACAACTACGCATCAGGTCTTACTTGCTACATGTTCTTCAGTAACTTATTCAACATCATGCAGACTGTTATTACCAAGAAGTTTGTATTTGACGATGATAAAATCGCCAAAGAACTAGAACTAGAAAAAGCCAAACCCAAGAAGCCTAAGAAAAAAGGTGGCTTCCAACAAAGGCTTGAAGAAGCAATGAAGCAACAACAAGAAATTCAGAAAAAGAACGAGGCGAAAAAGAAAAAATAAATCCTAATACAATCCTCCTACCGCTGGTAGGTTAATGACATTTTAATACTTTTTCATGAATAAACCCGTGGGTATCATTGGTTCTGGATCTTTTGGAATGACACTAGCGCATCTAGCTTCAGAAAATGGAGAGGTCTTAATGTATACCCGTAGAGAAGAAGTTGCCAATGCCATTAATCAGGACCACTTACTGAAAGGATATACGCTCAAGCCAAATATAAAGGCAAGTACGGATCTAGAATATATCTGTGATCAATGTCAATTGTTGATTCCAGTAATTCCTTCTACAGAATTTAGGAACGTGATCAAGTTGATGTCTCCGTTCCTCAATCCACAGCACTTTCTTATTCACGGTACGAAGGGACTTGATTACCCATCTCTCGATGATTTAAAAGATAGAAATACTTTAAAGAAAGAAGAGGTTCATACAATGAGTGAGGTCATCAGACAAGAAACTGGGCTGATTAGAATCGGCTGTCTAGCAGGTCCCAACTTGTCTAAAGAAATACTTGAAAACAAACCAGCGGCTACTGTGATCGCATCTCCTTTTAATGAGGTGATCAACCTAGGAGTCAAAGCTTTGAAATCAAATAAATTTTATCCATTCAGCTCAAACGAACTAAAAGGAACAGAGTTGGTCGGTGCCTTTAAGAACATCTTTGCGATTGTAGCAGGTGTCGTTGAAGGTGCTGATATGGGAAAGAATGTATTTGGGTTACTCATCACGCGCGCAATGCGCGAAATGATCAACTACCTAAGTCTGTTAGATTCTTCTAAAAATCCGGCATTGGGAACAGCAGGTCTTGGAGACCTCGTTGCTACTTCTGCCAGTGGAGACAGTAGAAATTTCAACTTCGGTAAAAAGATTTCCCAAGGATTAAGTCTTGAGGAGATCATGAAGAACCAATCAGAACTTGCTGAGGGTGTGCGAACTTTAAAGGCAGCATACTTGTTATCTAAAGAGTACAAGATTGATGCACCCATAACCATGATGCTACATCAAGTAGTTTATGAAGGCATGGACTTCACAAGAGCACTTAGCTTTATGATGTCCTACCCATTTACTGAGGATGTTGACTTTATGTAAATAGGTGAAAAGCTATTATTTTCTTACTTTTAAAAAAAACTCTAGATGAACGTTGATTTGAATGATTTGTTTAATACAGAAAAGAAGTTGGATGAGAAATCAACCCAGGCCCTATTAAGAGCTATGGTCAAGTCGCATAGCCCTGGTTTCGACTACTTAAAATTCAAACAATCGATAAAATCATTGCGAGAAATGAATATTGAAGAGTCTGTGAGCTTTAAATCAGCCTATACAACAGCAAGCACCTTGGGCCTTACCAAGATAAAGCTGGTCGCAAGTGCCAATAGATACTTGGGTGTTCTACAAACAGAAAGTGAATCCTTCACAGAAGCCTTGAAGTCTCAAATTGATAAAAATGTCAATAGCAGAGAGTCTATGATTTCAGAATTAGAGGATAGAATCAAGGAAAATAAGGCCAAAATAGAGCAATTACAAAAGGAAATCGTGGCTTATCAAACCAAAATCGATAACGTAGACAGTGACATTGCAACCGCTCAGACCAAGATAGACTCAACAAAAGAGCGATTTAAGAACTCTTATCTAACAATATCGGATATAATAAAGAAGGATATTGAACTCATAAACTTATATTTGGACTGATTTAATATGTCTTATTAAATCGATTCTATCTTAAAACTTAATATAAATGGCAACTAATAAGCGTAAATCATTTTGGCAAAAGCCTGAAGGCGTAACAGGATTAATTTTCTTAGCAGGTATCGTGGGATTACTTGGATGGGTTGGTTTTTCTTTTCTAGGAGCCTTGTGGCCTACAGTTATAGGAAAAGCTATCATATTTGGAGTTTTAGGTGTTATCGCATTCATGGCGGTAGACAATAAGACAAGAACCTTGATCTCATACATGTACCAGAATGTCATGAGAAAGATCACTGGAATGTTTATTACCATCGACCCGATAGGAATCCTTAAGAACTACATTTCTGACTTGGAAAACAACTTGAAAAAGATGGGCAAGCAGATCGGTGGATTGAAAGGACAGATGAGGAAGATCAAGACCATGGTTGAAGAAAACAACAAAGAGATTCAAAACAATCTTGTTATTGCAAAAAAAGCCAAGCAAATAGGTCAGGATAGTCAATTTGTTCTTGCTACAAGGAAAGCAGCTAGATTAAAAGAATCCAATGGAAAGTATGTTGCGCTACACAAGAAAATGTCAGTGCTTTATAAAGTACTTACTAAAATGTACTCAAACTCTGAGATCTTAGTAGAGGATACAAAAGATCAAGTAAGAGTAAAAGAACAAGAGTACAAAGCAATCAAAGCATCTAACTCTGCTATGAAATCGGCAATGAGTATCATCAAAGGAGATCCAGATAAGAGAGCTATGTTTGATCAAACAATGGAACACTTGGCTGATGATGTGTCAAACAAAATGGGTGAGATGGAGACTTTCATGGAAATGTCTTCAGACTTTATGAATTCTATTGACTTGCAGAATGGGGTATTTGAAGAGAAAGGCTTGAAAATGCTTGAAGAATATGAGAAGAAGAGCACGCTATTATTAATGGGTGGTCTTGAAAAGAATGACGAAGATACTCTTGACTTAAACGAATCAAGAGGTGACATAGAATATAGAGGCCGTGCAGACGGTAATAATAACGAGTACGAAGGTTTGTTTGATTAATAAACCTCAACAACATATTTAATGAAACAATTATCCTTTCTGTTTTGCTTAGTAATTATATTTTCATGTAAGCAAGACAGAAAGGATTCTTCATTTAAGGACGGTCCAAATTCACAACAGAGTAATCTAAAAGAAGGATTCATGAGGGGCAAAACCATGGGCACCTCCTACTCAATTAAATACCTACTCCCATCCGGCCAAAAGTTGATCCAGCAAGAAACCGTGGATTCTATTTTGGTTAGTATCAATGATGCCGTTTCAACTTATGTTCCCACTTCCACAATCTCACGATTAAACAAGGCCGGCAAAGAAGGCATTCGTGTCAAAAAAAATAGCTACCCTGATCAACACTTTGTGATCAACTACTCTACCGCTGCTGAGATCTTTGTAAAGACCAACGGATTTTTTGACCCGAGTGTGATGCCCTTGGTTAACTATTGGGGATTTGGTTATGAAGGAAAAGATCCAGTAACCAATGTGGACACACTTAAGGTGCAGCGCTATTTGAAATATGTTGGAATGAATAATTTTGCTACAAAGGATACTCCTGAAGCAATAAACTTCACCAAAAATAACTCAAATTCAACACTTGACTTTAGTGCAATTGCAAAAGGCTATGCAGTAGATTACCTAGCAAGCTTTTTAGAACAGCATAACATCAATGCTTATATGGTCGAGATCGGTGGAGAGATCAACGTAAAAGGAATTAATAAAAGAGGCGATTTTTGGAAGCTAGGTGTAAATACCCCTGAAGAATACGCTCACGCCAAGGACATCCAATTGATTGTAACCCCAAAGGAACGATCATTGGCTTCATCTGGTAACTACAGAATTTTTCATACCATGAACGATGTGTCTTATGGACATGAGATCAATCCCAAGACTGGCTTTCCTCACAAGACTGATGTCTTATCAGCAAGTGTCATTCATGATGAATGCATGTACGCCGATGCTTACGCTACTGCCTTTATGATCATGGGCCTAGAAAAAACAATACAATTTGCCAATAATAATCCGGACTTAGAAGTCTGCTTGATTATTAAAGAGGATGGAAAATTGAAAAATATTTATAGCGAGGGCTTTATGGAGTATGTTGTGCTTGAAAAGTAAGAGAGTGTAAGACTTTCAGACTTTCTAATATTCAAAGATCAACAAACTCATAAGAAAGAGCCCTTCTCACTCCTACCTCAACTCCGTATCCAAGCAAGTTCTCTTTAAAGGTATCGGACTTAACTAAGTTTGTAAAATCATATCTGTACTGAGCTTGCAAAAACAGCATGGTTCCTCCTCCAGACAAGGCATAAATGATTCCAGCATTTACATTCAATGCTACATGGAATTTATTAAAGCCATCACCAGTAGGTGTGCGCGTTGAGGTTGCGTCTTTATTATCTTGATACAGTACTTTTTTATCTTCAAATAAAAACATTGCCGCAAGCCCAAGTTCTACGTAAGGAATCAATTTCTTTTTTTCTGTAAACTCCATTCTGACATTCAACGGCACTTCTATGAAGTGATAATCGTAGGTAAAGTAAAGTTTAGAAGTTGACATATCTGCGAAAGTTAAAGTTCGCTCTTTGGTTCTATAACCTAGGCTTAAATACCTCAAGCCGGTTTTAAAATGAAACTTATTTGCAAAGCGTTTATTAAAATTAAATCCTACGTGAAAGTTCTCTTTCCTTATCTCAGTATCATTGCGAATCTCTTCAGTTCCACCTCCCTCTCCATCAATAGATCGGTAGGTGTTGTTTGCTCCAGCGAGAATATCTACTGAAGAAAAAACCTGACCATTAACGATCACATAAGTAAATACAAATAAAATACTGAATGCAAAATGTCTCATGCTTCAAGATATAAAAAATCCCCTTCTCAATGAAGAGAAGAGGATTTTGTAAGATTTATCTTATTCGCCTCAGCACAATCGGGGTACCTCCTTTCTCAGGATACCAAACCAATTCACGACTCGATCTTACCACATATCTATTTCCCCGGTTATCGTAATATTCTTTCTTATCGTAACTATCTTGGCGGTAGTAAGTCCATTCTCTTTCACTACCAATCAGTTTTGCCCTTAGCCCTTCATTTGTACTTTCGATGATCACATCTCTATCATACTTGGATGTCCCCCAGACTCCTTCCAAAGATCCACCATCTGCATAACCTCCACTTGAATATCCATCGTCGTATACTACCGGTGGTGGTGTCCCATGACTTCCATTACATCCGTCTACACAAGAAGGTCCACAGCTCGTATTAAAATACTCATGCTCTATGCGATCAATCCATCTATCTCTGTGGAAAACCAAAACTCTATTTCTATTTCTAGCTCTGAATTCAAATGTGTTCCGCCCAACAATCCTGATAGTATTTCCTCTCCTATCAACATATTCTCTGTTTCCACAATTTCTAAACTTAGTCCAATCATAATTTACCAAGCCCTTCACTTTAATGGAATTACTTTTACAATTGATCTTTACTTTTTTAGCATTGGCATGATTAAAATACTTTCCATCATCCAATGAGTAACTTGCATTTGCAATAAACGGTCCGACCAAAAACCCCAAGAGTAATATTAAATTTTTCATGATAATTGATTTTATTACTCTAAGATCGAAAGTGGGCATGTTAATTTGTCTTGTTATGGAGTTAAGAATGCGTTAATCTCTGCCATAGCCGGAGATTAACGCATTCTTAACTCCGTCATTAGTATTCAGTACTCAGCGGAATTCGGTTCCATTTGACCACAGTCAAATAATCTTACTCATTCTCGTATTTACTATTCATATTTCTAGAATTTATCCTCAGCCAACTACAAAAAAGTTGTTAATACTTGATCCTAGCTAGTTAATACTACTTAAATACTATTTTTACAGCTTTTTATACAACCGAAAGTAAGCTTAAAGAGTTATCCTAGTACTAATGAGTAAATACTTAATGAGACAATCCAGCCTAACCCTCCTGCTCCTTCTATTTGGCCTTCAATTTGTAACAGGTCAAGATTACTCCCAAACGGTAAGAGGAAGAGTCCTAGACATCGAAACCATGACTCCGCTCGAAGATATTTATGTCGAAATCAGCGGAAAAGGGAATGGCTATGAGGGAGCAAATACTGTCACAGATAATAATGGTGAATTCAGATTTATTGACGTACCAACAGGCTCTGTTACTGTATTCCTAGCAGGGACAGAACATCACGCTCTGATCAAGGAGGATGTAAAAGTCTTCTCAGCCAAAGAAACTGTTATAGACATCCTCATGAAACCACATTCTGTTGAACTTGAGACCATCGAAGTATCTGCCAACATAATTAAAGGCGAGCCACTCAATACTATGGCCATTAATAGTTCTGTTACAATTACACCAGAAGACACCGACAAATATGCAGGAAGCTGGGACGACCCTATGAGAGTAATTACAGCCTACCCTGGTGTCGTACAGCAAAGTAGTGGCTTCAATAACTTTACCATCAGAGGGAATTCTCCAATAGGAATGTTGTACCGTATTGAAGGAGCACCTGTGCACAATCCAAATCACTTTGCGATGATCGGAAGTTCGGGCGGATTTGTGACCCAATTTAGTAGTTCGGTATTAAGCACTAGTGATTTCTTTTCAAGTGCATTTCCTGCTGAGTTTGGGAATGCTACTTCAGCGGTTTTTGATTTTAGATTTAGAAATGGGAACAATCAAAAAAGAGAACATAATTTCAAAGCTGGTCTTCTTGGTCTTGACATTGCTACAGAAGGACCATTCAAAAAAGGTGGAAGAGCAAGCTATTTAATAAACTACCGTTACTCCACTTTAGGTTTACTATCTAAAGTCATCAATATCGGTGTAGAACCACAATACCAAGACCTTTCCTTCAGTGCCAACATTCCTATTGGAACCAAAGGAGGATTGGTGAAGTTATTCGGTATTGGTGGATTAAGTGACTATCTGTTGGAAGCAGAAAGAGATTCTACACAATGGGATGAAGAGGCTCGTCGGATTGAGAGATCATTTGGAAGTAATGCGGCGGCTGTGGGGATTTCTTACTATCAGCCAGTAAACGCAAGAGGTTTTTGTCATACGGTAATAAGCTCTTCTACGGGAGAATACTTTGACAATTCCACCAACATTGAAGATGATTTGACTGAAACAAAAAGGCAGATTTCTGAATTTGATGATACAAGAATTAATTTCAACACGGACTATAACTATCAATTCAATAAAAAGCACTTTAATAAAACGGGAATAAGCATTACACAGCAGAATCATCGTTATGCCGGTGCATTGTACGATCAAGCATTGAGTAATCTTGACACCTTAGGGAATTCTGAAGGTAAATCATATTTCGCTCAAGTATACAGCCAGTCAAAATTTGAATTCAGTGATAAGCTTAAGCTGACTGCAGGACTCCACTTTTTGCACTATTTCTTAACTAGCTCCAATAGTATTGACCCAAGACTAGGCCTCAGTTACCACCCTACTCAAACTACCAAGATTGGATTGGCCTATGGTCATCACTCACGTATTGAAAACCAAAGTTTCTACTATTTAAAGTCTGATTCAGAATTCATCAATCAAGACTTAGATCTATATAAAAGTCATCATGCTGCCATAAGTTTTGCCAAGATGCTTTCGCCAAATTTAAAGTTCTCGACTGAAGTGTATTATCAATATCACTATGATGTCCCAGCTGAAGCAAATGGTAGTTACTCCACTCAAAATCTTTTCAGTATCCTCCCGACTGGTAATTTAGCCAATGTTGGTACCGGCAGAAATTACGGGATTGAATTCTTACTACAAAGAAGTAGTAAAAAAGGCATCTACTACATGGTATCTGGTTCTATCTTTGACACTAAGTATCGAGCAGGTGATCAGGTTTGGAGAAATACTGAATTTAATCAAAAGTATTCCTACAATATTCTTGCAGGAAAAGAATTCCAACTTAAACCAAAGAAAACAAAATCAAGACAACTCAGTCTCAACGCTAACTTCAGACATTCAGGAGGAACCTGGGCGACACCGATTGACATAGATGCGTCAAGAGAATATGGTTGGACAAGGCTTAACACGAATGATCCTCATTCACTTAGAAGAGCTCCGTTGTATAATCTTGACTTCTCTGTTACGCATACTATCAACAAGGCCAAAACTTCTTCAGAGTTCTCTATCAAGATTAAGAATCTTGTGAGTTCGGAATCTGTCATTAGTGAGTTCTATGATATCAGGATTGATGAAATAAAGCAGGTTACGGACTATGGGGTGATTCCTGTTATTACTTATGAATTACATTTTTAGTAGGTTAAAGAGGTCCAACGGTCCAAGGTCTCAAGCCAGCATCCAGGGCCTGTACTGAGTCCTCCGCTGGATTATTCCTTCCCTAAGTCGATTCGCATGCAGTAAAACGGATAAATAACACAAAAGTAGTTTGGAAACGCCCAGGCGTACAAGCTATGACTTGAGTATTTAATAAATGTCTCCAGTCACATACACCATTCCTTATTCTCTTTGTCTCCAATATCACTAAGCACTTAATAAAAATTTCATATTTACATTCTTACTGAGTATTTTAGGTTAGCAAACAATTTCAAAATTCACCAATGAAACGACTTACTTTAATATTAGCATTTCTATGCTATAGCCTATACACCACAGCGCAAGTTTATGTAAACCAGAATGCATCCGGTCTCAATGATGGCAGTTCTTGGACCAATGCATTCATCGACTTACAAGAAGCATTAAATTCAGCCGACTCAGATAGTCAAATATGGGTTGCAGCAGGAACTTATAAACCCGCGTCAAGCGCAAATCAGAATGAAATTTATTTCTTACTGAACAAACCATTAGAACTATATGGCGGTTTTTCCGGGACTGAAGTTGAATTATCAGAAAGAGATTGGGAAAACAATATCACAAGAATAAATGGAGACCTAAATAACGATGACGTTGCAAATATTTATAGCAACTCAAAAGAAGACAATGCAGTTCATAATATGATAGCTGATGTAGATTCTGAAGGATCAATCATTGATGGATTCTATTTTGTAAACGGCTGGGCTAATACCTTTCCAGTTACTGGAGAAGATCCTTCTTTAGATGAACTCACCGGTGGAGGAGTTTTAATTTACGCACCTATCACAGTTGCCAATTGTAGCTTTAATCAGTGTTCAGGTTTCTATGGAGGAGCTATTGGATATAGGCCCAAAGTGACATCAGATATTGAGCTTATTATTGAAAATTGCACCATCGCAAATAACTATGGGCAATTAGGCAACATTTATATTTTAGACCTGGTAAATGGCGGTATATATAATAGCACTATTATGAATAATGGCGCAGCACTTGCGGGTGGTGGATTTTATCTTACTAATTCTAATTCAACAGTAGAGAATTGCATCGTTGAAAATAATGAATGCCTCACTGGATTTGGAGGTGGTATTTATATAAATAATACTGCTACAACAATTTTGGAATCCCCAGTTGTTGAATTAAGGAACAATCAAGTTAATTTCAATATTGCCGCAACCGGAGGAGGCATCAGATACTTCAATGGGTTTATTGATGCTCATTTCTTAATTGATAGTTGTTTGATCAACAATAATATAGCTTTAAGAGAAAATGATGTAGGAGGTACGGCCGGTGGACTATTTATTACCAACTCACCAATCAACGGATCTAATATTATTCCTAGTCTGACTACTACTGTTTCAAACTCTTTTGTAGAAGATAATATTGGTTACATTACTGGTGGTGCTTACTTTCAATCAAGTAACGATGATGGCCATGAAGTTATCGTAGAGAATACAAATTTCAAAAGTAATGCTGCGGAGATTTTTGGCGGTGGGGTCGTTATGGGAAACACCTTAGGAACTTTTGACAATTGCACTTTTGATGCCAATGTAGCGATTGAAGCAAATGGAGGAGGTTTGTTTCTATTTAACAACGACTCCAACACAGTGCCTGAGCCACTCGTACAGATCTTTAATTGCACCTTTGCAAGAAATCAAGGACAGATTGGTGGAGGACTAGCATTCAATAACTTCATACGAGACAGTGAAATTTCAATTGAAGGAACTGACTTTATTTCAAATACATCTGAAAATAATATAGGAGGCGCAATAGCAATTTTAAATTCTAATTCTTCGACTAATGCAAGTAGTCTAATCGTTGATGTGAGTTCATCTCTTTTTGAAGGAAACAATGCCGGTCTTGCAGGAGCAATCTCTGTATACTCTAATGCTGAAAATGTTGAATTCACAATGAGCGATAGTGAATTCATAAACAATTCCGCTACCGCGGTAGGTTCACTCGAACTTTATAACGATGGTCCAAGAATGTCTGCAGAGATTACAAGCACCAAGTTTATAGGAAATACGGATGAGCAATCAAGTGGTGGGATATACGCTTTTAATGTCAACGATATAAACATTCAACAATCTGAGTTTACAAATAATACTTCAATTGATGGAGGGTCAGCAATTAACAATATTGATTCACCAATGACATTAGAATCAGTATTAATTCATAATAATCTTAACAATTATGCGATCAATAATGAAGGTGATTTATCCTTAAAAAACACCACCATCGTTGACAATCACCTCGGTATTTTTTCAAGTAACTCAGGGACTGTGGAATTTCAAAACACCATTATCTCAAATAATGGGACTGCCAATTTTGCAGAAAATGACAATGGTACCATCACTACTCGCGGAGGAAACATTTGTTCTGATAATTCTTTGGAATCTTATTTCATTGATTCGAATGCATTCCCTGACTTCATGAATACCGACCCTAGACTAGACTTAGATTACAAGCTCCAGAATGACAGTCCTGCACTTGACATTGGAAACCCAGACGGTATCATACTCAATGAAGATTTAGAAGGTAACCCAAGAATTCAAGGAAGTGGAATTGACGCAGGATCTTATGAAAGTAGTTTCAATGTTTCCACAAATAATTTATCTACTATTGACATCGACATCTTCCCTAACCCATTTTCAGATCAACTAAATATCTCTGACACAAAAGGAATTGAGGAAATTACAATATTTGATTCTACAGGAAGAAAGTTGAGTGATTTGGTTATTGGGAAAACAATGAGCATCAGTAAGGATTTAACTTCGGGAAGCTACTTTCTTAGATTGAAGATTGATGGTGGTTATTATGTGAAGAAATTGGAGAAAATGGAATAGATTCCTTGAGGTTTAGAAAAGTCTATAGTCGTAAACTTACACGCCTAGGTATATCCTAAGCCTATTGGCTAGATTGTTCCTTCCTCGAATCCATTTCAGCTTCAAGAAAACACACACGCTACATCAACGGACTTTAGACTTTGGACTTTTTTTTAACGACACTTTCCATTCTCTTACAAAAACACAAATGCCCTTAAGAGCACCATCAGCAATTTATTGATTGCTTCTTGACGCTCTTTAGGGCATTTTTAAATATACTCCTCTATACTCTTTCTTAAATTAAGGCTGTATCTGAGGGTAGGTATTATTCTCCATATTGATATCAACCAATCTTGACGTCGGATCAATTACGATACCTTTAATATCTCGCATCGGAACATCAATATGCAGCTCGTAACTAGCATGAGTCCACGGCCAATCTTTTTTAACTCTGAATGCATCGTAGTAACCCTCATCCTTTTTCTCCCCCCTCATCATTCTCAACGGAATATGATACAACTCTTCATTTCCATTTTCTTTTACTACCAACACATCGATAGGCATTGGCATCTTCCCTATTTTCTTCAGGCTGATAACAGCTTTTCCATCTACGTCTTCGACTCCATCTATTGCATAATCAACGGTATGAGTTGTATTGATAAAGTATTCTCTAAACCAATCCAGTTCCAAGCCACTTTCTTTTTCCATTACTCGGATAAAGTCATTGGCATTTGGGTGCTTAAATTTCCATTCATTGAAATATCTAAGCATGCCTGACTTAAAGTTTTTCTCTCCTACGATGTAAGACATCTGTTGCAAGAATACTGAGCCTTTGGTATATGATCCTGCACCGTAAGCGGTGTTGGTTCCATAGTGATCTGAGTGAGTAATCAATGCCTCTTCCATTCCCGATTGTGTATATCCAGCAAATGATCTTACGTTGTTGTACATAGGATCTCTCTGAACCTCTCCTTCAAGGATTCCTTCTTGTCTTAAGTAATTCATCACTTGTGCTGATGCGTAGGTTGTAAAACCTTCGTCCATCCAAGGATACAAGGCTTCATTGGTTCCCAAGATCATTTGGTACCAACTGTGCATCAATTCGTGAATGGATACACCTACTAGGCTTTCAAAAGATCTTTCTCCTGTAATCAAAGTACACATTGCATACTCCATTCCTCCATCACCTCCTTGCAAGAAGTAATATACTGGATACGGATACTCTCCAAAATTTTCATTGATAAATGGCAGTGCTACGCTCATTGCTTCGTGTAGCTTATCCCAGTTCTCCTCAGTTTTGGGATTCTTCTGATACATGTAATGGAGTTCAGTCCCATCCTTAGCTTCTCTTACTAAGTGAGTATAGTCAGGATCTGCAGCCCAAGCAAAATCATGCACATTCTCAGCCACAAAATGCCAAGTTCTTGTCTGCTTTAGGCTCATCTTTCCTTTTTGCTTATCAGTATATCCCATACCAATCTTCTTTTTATTTTGCAGTTCACCGCTGGCTCCTATCAAATACTTCTTATCCAAAGTAATCTTCACATCAAAGTCTCCCCAGATACCATAAAACTCACGTCCTACGTATGGATTGGCGTGCCATCCTTGGTAGTCGTACTCACACAGCTTTGGATACCATTGCGTCATTGAGTATCTGATTCCTTCTTTATTATCTCTTCCGGTTCTTCTAATCTGAACTGGCACCTGTGCTTCAAATTCCATTGCAAGTGTAACAGTCTGACCTGGCTTAATAACTGCTGGTAAATCCACTTCTAGTATTGTGCCTTCAGTGTAGATCTTACAAGCCTTTCCATTCATGGTCAGGGATTTCACCTTTTGGTAACCCACTTCACTCTCTGAGAGCTTACTGATTCTATCACCTACTCTTTTATCTGGGTCAGCAATCGTTCTTGATCTTTCATCCATCATTGATCCTGGCTGAAAAGCATTGTAGTACAAATGGTAAAAAACACGATCCAGTGCATCAGGTGAATTATTGGTGTATTTAATCTCTTGAGTTCCAGTAAAACGATTGGTCTCCACATCTAAGTCGATGTCCATGTCATAAAGTGCATGTTGCTGCCATCTGTCTGATTGTGCATTTAAACCTAATGCTAAAAATAGACTTGCAAGTAGTAATAAGTTTTTCATAATATTTTATTGACGTGGTCTTAACCACTTTTGTACCTAATGAAGTGATTTAAAATGTGCTCAACATCTATCACTGCAATATGTAAATTAACTATTCATATTTTTTCTTTCTCCAAAAGAAGAACAAAAAGGCAAACAACCACAACAGCATCAATGGCAATAATAAGTTAATAACCTGCCACTTTGTTTTTTCGGTTTTTGTCTTCACCTTATCCAACAATCTCAATTTAAAATCTTTTGATCTTGCCTCTAGCAAGCCAAAGTCATCACACATGTACTCTATCGCATTAACGATAAAAGACTTATTTCCCGGATGTACTTTGTCTTCCAATGAATCATAGCCTACTGGACTGATTCTTCCAGTTTTAGGATCATACAAATTTTTCATGAAATCAACATCGGAAATCACAATCTGCTTGGTACTGATACTCTTCTCTTTAAAACTTGCACCGATACTTTGAAGCACCTGCTCATTTTCTGCCGTCACTCTATTCTTAAAAAATGATTCAAATTCACCTTCTAACAATACCGCTATCGGCTGTGGCCCTTTATTGAACTTATCTGGATCTGGATCAATTTTCATGATTTCAAAAGTTAATCTCATAGGATAAATCTGAAATCGACTATATTCTGAACTTGCCATCAATACTTCTTTCTTGATGCCATCATTCTTTGATCCAACCAATTCTAAAGTTGACGGAAATTTAAATTTCACTCGATCAATATTCTTGACGATTGGATTGTCAGATGTAGAAGCTGATAGCACGTGATAAAACCAAGGTTTAAATATGGTCTGTGCTTGTCCTCCAGCTCCACCAACAACTTGTGGGATAGGGCCGCACTGCAGATCAAGAATCAAATTATTGGCTACTCTTACTCCATACTTAAACAAGAGATCATCCAATCCATGTTCCACTTTCTTAGGTACATATAAATTATTTCTATCAACACTATCTAAATTCACTTTATAGTTCTCTACCAACCAGATCACTTTACCTCCGTTCATGATGTATTGATCAATCACAAACTGCGTTTTAACAGGAATAGCTTCCTGGGGTGCAGGTACAATCAATAAATCAACATCTTCCGGTTTTAATTGCACCAGACTATCTAGATTCAGTCTACCAGTATCAAAGTATGATTTAATGTCTTGTTCTAGCTTGGCAGTTTGAAAATCTGGTAACTCACCATGTCCAGTTGAGAATACTACATTCGGCAATTCCTCTCTAGTTAATTTTTGAATCGCATTTGCAATTTTAAACTCCAGTAAGTTGATGGAATTATTCAATGCAGTCTCTTGATCTAGACTACCCTGCGGTTCCAACAAATTCACCAACGTTTGCCTTGAGCCATAATTTATAACTGCGTATGGATATACTATCTTATTGGTACGTTGATCTCCATCCGCAATCGTCAAATTGGTCGGAATCATGCCCATTGCCTTAAATTGCTCTTGCCTTTCTCGCATCTGATCACCAGTACCAGCCATTGGGTTTTCAAACTTATATTCTAGCCTTGGATTTACATCAGCAAATTGCTGTAGCCTATCCAATGCCGCTGCTCTTAATCTTTTAAATCCCGCAGGAAAGTCTCCTTCTAAAAGTACTCTGACATATATGATGTCATCAACTCCGTCGATAAATTCCACTGTAGAATCAGAAAGTGTAAATCGCTTATCCTCTGTAAGATCAATGAAAACATTGAAGAAATTAGAAGCAATATTGATTAGTAGGATCACTCCTAAAATCAACAAAGTTCTTATCATGTATGTATTTCTCTGTTTACTCATGACCACTTGCGTTTAGCTAAAGAAACATGTGTAAACCAAATAAATGCTCCCGCTACAGAAACAAAATAGATCACATCCTGACTACTTATTTTCCCTTTACTGATTGCATTGTAATGATGATTGATCCCAATCTTCTGAACCACATCATCCCAAGTACCAAAAAATATTGAAAGGTTACTCAAGTAAGAAAATGCCCAATGCATAAAGAAGCATAAAAACGCTGCAAGAATAAATGCTACAATCTGATTGCTACTCACACTCGAACAGAACAAACCAATTGCCACAAAGATCGCCGCCAAAAAACACAATCCTATATACGAACCTATTACTGCTCCTACATCAATATTCCCTTTGGGCGCACCCAATTGGTAAATTGAATAGAAATAAATCAAGGTTGGCAAGATTGCCAGAAAAACCAAAATGACATTGGCAAAATACTTCCCAAGAATGATCTGCGTATCCGTCAATGGCTTGGTTGCCAATAATTCTATTGTACCTTGCTGTTTTTCTTCCGAAAAACTACGCATGGTAATCGCAGGTATTAAGAAAGTAAAAACCAAAGGACCAATAGAGAACAGCTGTTCTAATCCCGCATAATTATATTCTAATACACTCGTATCTTTAAAAACCCACATAAACAAACCCGTCATCACCAGAAAAACTGATATTACTAGATAAGCTATCAATGAGCTCAGAAAACTTCTTAATTCTTTCCACAATACTGCTCTCACGATTCTTGTTTTTTTGAAGTGATCTTTTGGAAAACAGATTCAATGGATTTATCCTGTTCTGCCATTGACAAGATTTTATTTCCTTGTTGCACTGCCATATCAAACACTCCTTCTCTTACATCAATATCTCCTTCTGACAGAATTGCATATTCCGATCCCTTCAATTTTTCAACTGATTTTACGCCGGCAATTGAATTTAACTTAACGGCATCCATTGTAGACTTAAAACTTACAAGGATGCGTCTTGCTCCACTACCCGCTCCAATCAACGCAGCGATAGGATCATCAGCAACAAGCTTACCATTATCTAAAATGACCACTCTACTACAGAGTGCTTGAACTTCCTGCATAATGTGTGATGAGAACAAAACCAATTTTTCTTTTCCTACTTCTTTTATCAAGCCTCTTATCTCCATCAATTGATTTGGATCTAGACCTGAGGTAGGCTCATCCAATATCAAGACTTCAGGATCATGCATCATCGCTTGGGCTAGGCCAACACGTTGTCTATAACCTTTGGAAAGGAATTGTATTTTTTTAGACTGCTCTTTGGTGAGGCCAGTCATTTCTATAAGATCCGAAATCCTTGAAGCAGGTTTATTTATTTTAAATATCCTTGCAATCAATTCTAGGTATTCTTTTACGTACATCTCTTTGTAAAGAGGATTGTGTTCTGGAAGATAACCAATGTGTCTGCGCACATCTAAATGATCTTTGGTGACATCATATCCACATACCGTTGCCGTTCCTGCTGATGGAGGAATAAAACAAGTCAGTATTTTCATGGTCGTTGTCTTCCCTGCTCCGTTTGGACCCAGTAGACCGATGATTTCACCTGGCTCTGCATTAAAGGAAACATTGTCCAATGCATGCTGTGAACCATATATTTTTGATATGCCTTGAAGTGCTATCGACATTTAAACTTGCTCTTTCTTTTTAAAGTTAGTCAACCAATCATCAAGATTGATTGAGTCATCCAATTTATATTCTCCGATGGAAGTTCGAGTCAATTCGGATAAGTATCCGCCGACACCGAGTTTCTCACCTACATCGTTGGCAAAAGACCTGATATAAGTTCCTTTACTACAATCCACGCAAAAATAGACAAATGGAAGTTCTATTCGCGTAATCTGAATGTCATAAAAAGTCACTTTACGAGACTTTATCTCCTTTTTAACGCCTTTACGTGCCCATTTATACAACGCCTGACCGTCTACTTTTAATGCGGAGAAGTGTGGAGGAAATTGATCTATCTCTCCTTTAAAGCTTTCTGCGGCTATTTTTATCTCATTTTCTGTCAGATGGCTGCAATCTTTAACATTCTCTTCTGGTTCTTCACCATCAAATGAAATAGTCGTTGCTCCTAGCTTGATTGCCCCTGTATATTGCTTGGGCATGCCTTGTAGGCTCTCTGCTTTTTTGGTCGCTTTACCGGTACAGATCAACAACAATCCTGTCGCCAACGGATCTAAAGTCCCCGCATGCCCTACTTTCAATTTCTTCACACCATAATGGTGTTTCAAGGTATACCTAATCTTATTCACCACATCAAAGGAAGTCCATTCCAATGGTTTATCTACTAGCATGATACTTTCCTCATTATAAGGAATAGAACTAGCATCAGAATCTTTTGTTACAAAATGCATTAAGCGAATTGATATATTAATATGAAAACTGCCACTATCAAGCAGTATATTCCAAAGTATTTTAAGCCTGCCTTTTTAACCAAGGCGATCATCCAATTACATGCAACCAGTCCAGCAATAAATGCTGCTAAAAAACCAACAACCGTATAACTCAATGATGGCATGTTTTCCAAAAATGATCCATCCAATAAATCTTTAGCAATTTTTCCTAAAATCAATGGGATCACCATCAAAAAACTAAAGCTAGCCGCATCTTCTCTTTTTAACCCTAACATCAAGGCAGTAGAAATCGTCGCACCTGATCTTGAAACTCCAGGCAAGATTGCAATCGCCTGAGCAACCCCAATAGCAAATGCTGATCCAGCTGTCAACTTCTTATGTTCTCCATAGTTTCTATCAGCAAGAAATAATAACCCAGCTGTCACCAACAACATCAAGCCTACCAATAATAAGTTATTGCCAAATAAGTTCTCGATCACATCTTCAAAAAACAAACCGACTATCGCAGCAGGAATCATTGATAATATGACAAAAAGAGAGAATCGTTTCTCCTCATTAAATTCTGAAGTAAAAAGGCCTTTGATGATTTTTATAATCTGTTTTCTGAATATCACGATGGTACTCAAGGCCGTCGCAAAGTGTAGTAGCACCGTTGTAAACAGACTTTGTTCTGCTACACTATCATCATTCAGTAGAGCCTTGGCTATTTCCAAATGACCACTACTACTCACCGGTAAAAATTCTGTGAGACCTTGTACGATTCCCAGTACAAGTGCTTCAAATAATTCAGACATGAATCTTAGTCTCTGAAGATGGCAAAAACTCCTACAATCAATCCAGCCAAAATAACAATCGGCGCGATCAGAGTTCTGCGCGTAGAATAAATAAGTGATTCATCCCAGACACTCGGATCTGGCATACTTCCACCCATCATTAATAACATACCTAGTAATATCAGTCCAAACGCCACTCCAATAAAAAGATAGTTTTGTTTACCAAAAAGTAGTTCTTGATTAACCACTGCCTTTGCTGACCTTGAGCTGGTCGCACTAAAAGCAGTATTTGTTATCACTTTCTTTTTCTCACTTTTTGCCGTTACTTGCTTCTTAGACTTTTTATCCTTTGCCATATTACTTTTTGTTACTGTACAAAAATAAGAAATAGCCCCTATTACTACTTCGATATGACCACTTTTCTACAAAATGACCCATTTGCTTGATGATTTTGATGATAAACACCCAGTCAATGCTAAATTATTGTTAACCGATGAGCCTTTGATTGCCAATTCTGTCCAATCCCACTATCTTCGGGGACAATTAAAACTTAAGATTTGAGATCTATTTCTGTTATATTCTATGCTTCCCTTTTTATGCTTTGCGCAAATATTTTAACAGCGCAGACGCAACAACTTCAGAATTCATCCTTTGAAGACGAGCCATCAGACGCAACCATGCCTATGGGTTGGTTTGCTTGTCAAGAAGGCACTACTCCAGATATTCTACCCGGCTATTGGGGCGTTTTCTTAGAAGCAAGCGAAGGCGATACTTATGTGGGCTTAATCACAAGAGGAAATGGAACCTACGAAAGCATTGGACAACGTTTACCTAAAAAATTGAAAGAACTAGGATGCTATGAAATGAGCTTTGACCTCGCACATTCACAGAATTATTCTGGTTATAACCGACCAGTTAAAGTCAGAATTTGGCTAGGAGATAAAAAATGTAGGAAAGATCAGATGATCTTTGAAAGCGACTTCATTGAAAATGAGGAATGGGAAACCTTCGACATTCAGTTTGATGCACAATCAAATAGTAAATACATCTTCTTTGAAGCTTATTATAAAGATTCAAACTTTGACCATAAAGGAAATGTATTGATTGATAATTTATCTGCTATCAAATATTGTAATCGGGCTTAAACATGAGATGGATTTTATTTCTTAGTTTTAGCCTATTCTTTATTCAATGTAAGACTTTGAAGAACAATACACAAGAATTCACCACTAGCAACGAGATTGATGTTCAAGGACACAGAGGATGTCGTGGTCTATTACCTGAGAATACTATCCCAGCATTTAAACATGCACTTGACCTAGGAGTCAACACCCTTGAGCTTGATGTGGTTGTCACCAAAGACAAAGTAGTTCTCGTTTCTCACGAACCTTTCTTAAATCATGAAATCTGCAGAACTGCCGACGGAGCTGAGATCCAAAAGAGCAAAGAAAAAGACTACAACATTTACGAACTCACCTATCAAGAAATACTGAATCACGATTGCGGATTAAACTCCCACTCTAAGTTCCCTCAACAAAAAAATATTCCAACGACCAAGCCATCGCTGGATGAAATGGTTAAAGCTTCTGAGCAACACGCTACAAACACTAAAAGAGAAGCTCCACTTTACAACATTGAAATCAAGAGAACAAAAGAAGGTGACAATATCTACCACCCTGAATTCAAAGAGTTCACAGATCTAACCATGGAAGTCATCAAATCCAATGGGATAGAAGGCAGGACTTCTGTTCAATGCTTTGACATTGAGGTACTTAAGTATTTAAGGACACAATATCCAGATCAGACTCAGGTCTTCCTCGTTGCCAATAAAAAAAGTACTGAAGAAAACATTGCAGAGTTAGGTTATACACCACATATCTTTTCACCTCATTGGAAAATGATCGATGAAGCAATGGTCAAGTTTTGTAAAGCAAGTGATATGATTTTAATCCCATGGACCGTCAATGAGGTGAAAGACATGCAGAAAGTCATCAAACTAGGAGTAGATGGTATTATTACCGATTATCCTGATCGTCTCATCAACTTCCTAAGCAAGTAGTCCATGCCGATCATCAATTGCGAAGACTATAGACCTCCACTTCCTTTTAGAAATGGACATTACAATACTATATATCCAGCTTTATTTAGAAGAATGAAAAAGCCACCGTTTGCAAGAGAACGGATTGATACAGTTGATGAAGACTTTTTGGATATTGACATCTTAAGAAATGGAAATAAGAAAGTCGCATTTCTTTTTCATGGCCTTGAAGGAAATTCAGACTCGCAATACATCAAGGCAATTGCAACAAATCTCCACAAGAACAATTACGATATCATCGCCACCAACTTCCGCGGTTGCAGTGGTGTCCCAAATAAGAAAATAATTACCTATCATAGTGGCTTCACCCAAGATGTAAGATTCATCATTGAAAAGTACGCTGAAGGTTATGAAGAAAGCGTTCTCATTGGATACAGTCTTGGTGGAAATGTTTCTTTAAAATATGTGGGCGAAGCACCAGAAAAAGTACACCCATCTATTTCTACAGTCATTGCAGTTTCTGTTCCTATTGACTTATCAATGGGCAGTCAACAACTGAAGAAAAAAGTCAATTACTTCTACACACAAAACTTTTTAAAAACACTCAGAGAGAAAGTAAAGGAAAAAGACCAGCAGTTCCCGAATCAAATTGACACCTCATTTTTAAAGAAAATGAAAACTATTTGGGATTTTGACGAACACTTTACTTCTCCTGTTAATGGGTTTAAAGGAGCGGAAGATTACTACGCAAAAGCCAACTCACTTCAATTCTTACCAGAGATTAAAATTCCAGCACATCTTGTTTCTTCGTTGGATGATCCTTTCCTGGCGGAAAGCTGTTTCCCATTTGCGCAAGCGAGAAAATCTAAAAATATATTCTTACACACTCCCAAATATGGAGGTCATGTTGGGTTCTATAAACGTGGAGACAACTATTGGATTGAAAGTAAAATTCTTGAGATCTTAAATGTATAATTAGAAACTGGTTGTTAAAAAGAACATGTAGGAACGCTATAATTATGTGCGAGACAGAAGTAAGTCGAAGACAAGCATCTTATTTCTTTGGGATTATCCCTAATAGCATTGTCTCATTTACACATTATCACATTTCATAATACCGTTTCCACATTAGCACATTTACACAATATTTATGCTTAGAAATGAAAACAAAACTTAATTTTGTCAAAATTTCATATGAAGGCCAAGACGATATTTTACACCATAGTTCTAATGTTTCTAATGGTTTCCTGCAAAAACGACGGGAAATCTGACTACTGGACTATGGAGGTTATAGAGGTTTACTCCGCAATCAACAAAGGACAAGAAACGACAAAAGGTGAATTGACCTTTAAAGAAACGAAGGTAACCGATGCACAAGGCAACAACCAAGAGCACTGGTATTACAATCGAGATGGTCAGTTGACAACCTTTGAAAGATACATTTATAAGGATGGAGAAAAGTATCCATCTAAGTCAAATTTCTACGATCAGAGAGACTCTTTATTAAGCTACTACATCTTTAGCTATGATACCAATGGCAATAAGTCAAGAACAAATTCATTTGATGCGGCTAGTGATGAATTGCTAAGGGTTGAACAATTTACTTACGATAATAATAACAATAGAGTCGGAAGAGAAATCCGTACAGCAGATGGTCAATTGGTCAGAAGATATAAATTCAAGTTTGATACAGATGGTAATGAAAGCACCTATATGGTTTACGATGGTGAGGGGAAGGAACTTGTAGCAGAGGCATTCAGTATTACCAAGAGTGATGAGAAAGGCTGGACTGAAAAATGGAGTTTTAGAAACAAGAAAGCAAGCACCATAAAGACAAGAAGATTTGCAAATTTTTTACCTAAGGAAATTACAGAAGTAAGATAAAGATGAGTGAAATAAATTATAATGAGATTGATAAGAAGTGGAAAGACTTCTGGATTGCAAACGATACTTACAAAATTGAAGACTCGTCAGACAAGCCTAAATATTATGTTCTTGATATGTTTCCATATCCTTCAGGATCTGGACTGCATGTAGGTCACCCGCTTGGCTATATTGCTAGTGATATATTTTCACGGTACAAAAGAATGCGTGGCTTTAATGTGCTACACCCAATGGGCTTTGATGCCTTTGGTCTGCCGGCTGAAGAATATGCGATTCAGACTGGAGTACATCCTGCAGAATCAACTGCTACTAATATCAAAAGATACAGAGAACAATTTGACAGCTTAGGATTTTCCTTTGACTGGTCAAGGCAGGTGAATACAAGTGATCCTTCTTATTATAAATGGACCCAATGGATATTCACTCAACTGTTTGAACATTACTTTGACACAAAGGATCAAGCGGCAAAAGAAATCACGGGATTGGTTGCAATTTTTGAGCAGGAAGGAAATGGAAAAGTGGAAGCTGCTTCGACTCAGGATAGTACTTTTACCAGTGATGAATGGAAGGCAATGACTGAGGTAGATAAGTCTGAGGTCTTGATGAACTATAGACTAGCCTTCAGAAAGGTAGGTTATGTTAACTGGTGTGAAGAGCTAGGAACTGTACTTGCCAATGATCAAGTTAAAGATGGTCTCTCAGAAAGAGGAGGCCATCCAGTGACACAGAAAGCGATGACACAATGGTTCTTAAGAATCACAGCATATGCAGAAAGAATGTTAAATGATCTTGACAACATTGCATGGAGTGATTCACTAAAGACCATTCAAAGAAACTGGATCGGAAGATCAGAAGGTGCTAGTATTAAATTCAATGTTACGGATTCTGATAAAGAAATTGAAGTATTTACGACGAGACCTGATACCATTTTTGGTGCTACTTACATGGTGCTTGCGCCATTGCATGACTTGGTTTCTGAACTCACAACGGATGATCAAAAAGCAGAGGTTGAAGAATACGTCAACAAGGTTAAATCTAAATCTGAGATTGAGCGTATGGCCGAAAAAGAATCTACTGGTGTATTCATAGGTTCTTATGCAATCAATCCATTTACAGAGGAAAAAATTCCAATCTGGATTGGAGAATATGTATTGAAAGATTATGGTACTGGTGCGATTATGGCGGTGCCGTCTGATGATGATAGAGACAACGCTTTCGCAAATAAATTTGGCCTACCTATCATTGAGGTAATTGATAAAAGCGACCATCCTGGTGCTGGCAAATCCGATAAAGTTGGAAAGCTCATGAATTCAGGATTCATGAATGATATGGAAGTAAAAGATGCCATCACGGCAGCTTGCGCCAAAGTAGAAGAAATGAATATTGGGAGAGCTCAGATCAACTATAAGATCAGAGATGCCAATTTTAGTAGACAAAGATATTGGGGTGAACCATTCCCAATAAAGTTTAACCCTGAAGGTATTGCTGAGTCAGTACCATTGTCAGAATTACCACTAGAACTTCCTAAAACTGAAGACTTCAAACCTTCTGGCGGTAAATCTCCTCTTGAAAGGATTGACACATGGGTAAATGATAAGGATGGCTACACAAGAGAAACAGATGTGATGCCAGGAGTAGCGGGTTCTTCATGGTATTACCTTAGATATATGGATCCAAACAATGATGAGGAGTTTGTAAGCCAAGAAAAGGTAAATTACTGGCAGGACGTGGATCTTTACGTGGGAGGTTCCGAGCATGCCGTAGCTCACTTAATGTACGTTCGTTTCTGGCATAAGTTCTTGTTTGACAAAGGACTTGTTCCGACCAATGAGCCATTTAAGAAGCTAATCAACCAAGGCATGATCCAAGGTGTGATTGAGTTTGTTTATATGCTTAAAGAAAAAGTAAACGGTGAATCAAAATTCATCTGTGCAAACATGGTAGAAGCACTAGGTTTAACAATGGAAGACATTGCACGTATTCCAATTTATGTAGACTACGTTCAAGAATATGGCACTGATAGTTCTTATCTAAACAATGAGAGTATCATGAAATTTATTGATTGGAGACCAGACTATGCGAATGCTATTTTTGAATGTGCCAATGGAACATATACTAAAGGTAAATTCACATCAAAAGGAGATGCAACTGATACTCACTTATATACTCAATCAGAGGTAGGGAAAATGTCTAAGTCCAAGTTCAACGTGATCAACCCAGATGCCATCACAGAACAATACGGAACAGACTGCTTCAGAATGTATGAAATGTTCTTAGGTCCAATAGAACAATCGAAGCCTTGGGATACAAACGGAATTGAAGGAGTATCGAAGTTTTTAAAGAAATTCTCATCCCTTTATGTAAATGAAGAAGGCGCATGGATTGTGACAGATGAACCAGCAAATAAAGATGCTTTAAAGACCTACAACAAAACCATTGAGAAAATCGAAAAGGATATTCTTGCCTTTTCGATGAATACGGCAGTAAGTGGATTTATGATCTTGGTCAATGATTTCAAAAAGAACAAGGTTCATAATAAAGAAATCCTTGAACCATTGCTAAAGTTATTGGCACCATTTGCTCCGTTCTTAACAGATGAATTATGGAGTAGATTTGGACATAGCACCTCCATTCACTTGGAAGAATTTCCTGTGGCAAACAAACAGCACTTGGTAGAGGATAGTTTCAGTTATCCTGTATGTGTAAATGGTAAAAAGAGAGCATTGATAGAGGTTTCAGCCGATGCCTCTAAGGAAGATATCGAGAAAAAAGCCCTTGAGCAACCAGAGATCATCAAGTGGCTTGAAGACAAACAGCTAATTAAAACGATAGTAGTGCCACGAAAAATGGTAAATTTCGTTGTTAAATAAAGTGGTTTTCTATGAATTCATTGAGGAGTCTTGTTTTACTCTATCTCTGCATGTCAGCATGCAGTGGTTGGGCATTTCAAGTTTGTGAGATTCCTTTAGTCATTGAGTTGAGTAATGCAAGTACCAATAGCATAGAAGCAGAGTGGATTGACTTCAACAACAACACCTCCAGTTTTGAACTAGAAGTAGTCATTCAAGGAGATGCGCAGACAGGAGATGCATCGATCACTGGTTTAACAGAAAACAATACTATTATCGCGGGGCTACTCCCTGCTACTAGTTATGAGTTATACATCCGTGCAGTCTGTCCTTCAGGCTTGAGTCAATGGAATGGGCCTTACGATTTTAACACCAATCTAGATCAAGACAATAATTGTGATTTAAACTTTTTCCTTTCTGATGATCAATGCCCAATCTCAGATCAATTCTTCTTTGTAAATACTCAAGGCGGATTGTTGGGTGAGAATTTGTTTTTGGAAAGTGTCAACGTTTCTATTGAGCATAATTGGCCGCCTGATTTAAAACTACAATTGGTTTCTCCAGCTGGTCAGCGTGTTGATTTGATTTCTCACTTAGGGATCAATAGTCAGAATCTTGGCGACCCGACACTACCCTGTGAACAGAGCTTAAGTTTTTCAGATCTAGCATGTGATTTCATAAGAGATGCATCATTTCCCATCATGGGAAATTTCCAACCTGAGTTGCCTTTGGAAATGTTTTACGACGGTTCTGAAGGAGCAGGAGAATGGGTACTAGAAATCTGTGACCGTGCAGAAGGTGACATCGGAATTTTAAAACAATTTGAACTAATATTCAGCCAAGGAACATGCTACCCTCCTGGTGAAATTATCGTATCCAAAATTGCTGGGACTTTTGTTGAAATAGAATGGAATAGTCCTTCTTGTGAAGAATTAGAAATCATTTATGCGCCAGTTCCTTTTGATCCGGCGGCAGCAACGATCGTTTATGTAGATTGCAATGATCAATTCAGAAGAATTACTGGATTGGATGAAGATGTTGATTACGAGTTTTATATAAATACGATTTGTCAATTGGTCACCTTTGATAATGAATGTAATATTCAACTTCACACCGAGTGCGCCAATCCAAGTTTAGATTTAAACTTTGACAATCTTAATACTTGTGAGGAGTCTTGTGATGATGACTGTGATCTAGACAATGACTTCTGGAAAAACGTTAGAAACGACGACTTGGAATGGTTGGTAAATAAAGACAATACGCCCACTGCTTTTACAGGCCCAGATAAAGACATCAAAGGAAATGGTAATTATATTTATATGGATGCAGCATCTTCCACATGTGGAGATTTTTTGACTGCGGTTATTGAATCTGCCTGTATCAATATAAAGTCCAATGACAATGCTTGCGATCTTTCATTCTACTACTACATGTATGGAGTGGATGTCGGAAGCCTTGGCATTGACATCAGCTTGGACAATGGAGATACTTGGACCAATCTGTGGATGATTACTGGCGAGCAAGGAAGACACTGGCAACAAACTGTGATTGATCTTTCCGCATACGATAGTCAAGTTGGAATTTTTAGAATTTTTGCTGAGACACAGGATGGTAACTTTGGAGATATAGCTATTGATGAGGTGAAGTTGTATGCTAGTTTGATTGCACAGCCACTTGATATTTATTATGAAGATTTTGATGGTGATGGTTTTGGCGATAGAGATAAGCCTATCCAATATTGTGCTGAGAGTGCGCCTCCAGGATTTGTAAGTAATAGCGATGATTGCAATGATTCAAATGCGTTGATCAATCCATCTATCAATGAAAGTCCTTGTAACCTTATAGACGATAACTGCGACTTGCAGATTGATGAACCCGATAGTAATACCCTTGATTATCTCGGAGAAGAGATCATCATCGCATCTTGCAATGGAAATAAAGATGCTGATATTGAAATCACAATAGAAGGTGGTATCCCGCCCTATACTTATGAATGGAGTGATGAATCCACTTCCAACCCAATCCTTAATATAGACCCAGGTGTTTACCAATGTACTATAACTGACCAAGGTGGATGTGTTTTAATCAGCAATTTCATCAATGTGGAGGCTGAGAAAGAACTGATATTTACTATAGAAAGTGTCACTAATTCAAGTTGCGTCAATGGAGCTGATGGCAGTATTGACATAACCATAGAAGGTGGCACAGCACCTTATCAATTTGGCTGGAGCAATGCAAGTTTGACGGAAGACCTCAACAATCTAAATGCAGGAGAATATGTCGTCAGCATCACCGATTCCAACAATTGCTTTTTAATTTCAGATCTAATCATTGTAGATCATGATATTGTTTTAATCTCACAAACAATCGTCAATAAGTCGACCAGCTGTCAAGGACAAAGTGATGGTGAGATTTTAATTTCTACTACAGGTGGTCAAGGGCCGTACTCTTACAACTGGAGCAATGGTTTAATTGGTAATCCAATAGAAAATTTAACAGAAGGGTGTTATAGCTATACCGTTACTGACGCACAATCGTGCGAGCTATCTGTTGATTCTATCTGCATCGTTGAGCCAGAATTACTTGACATCCGGATTGACGCCATTGAATCAAATCTATGTGCCTCAGAAAACGAAGGAATTGTATTAACTACACCAATAGGTGGCACACCACCTTATACTTACTTTTGGTCAAACGGAAACAATACAGACGACATCAAATCTCTTGAAAACGGAAATTATGAATTAACCGTAAACGATAGTAATGGTTGCTCTGCGATATTCAATTCAATCAATATTACCAGCCCAGCAGCTATTGAATTAACAATAGACCAACTCGAGAACGAGACTTGTCGCACAGGAGGTGATGGATTAATTACGATTTCAGCTAGTGGAGGAAGCGGAGCATTTAGCTACAACTGGAGTAATGGAATTACTAATTCCACCACCATTTCAAATCTAGAATCTGGAATTTATAGCGTGACCGTCATTGATGACTTTGGTTGCAAGAAAAGCTTGAACAATCTTGAGATACTTGAAGAAAATATTGACATCCCATTGAATATCGCTTTGGTAAATGGTTTGGATTGTTTTAATGATACTGACGGTGAAATTATCGCCAGCACCAATCAAGGTATGTTACCACTCGACTTCAACTGGTCAAGTGGAACACAGAATATAGGCAACTTCTTCACAGATACAATTACTGGATTGGGAGCTGGAGAGTTCAATCTAACAGTTACAGATGGTCTGGGATGCACAGGAGTTTCAGATCTTATTGAATTGACACAACCAGACGCTTTATCATTTGTTGTCGAGCCTATGAATCTTACATGCTTGGGCCAAGAACTCGGTGCTATTAATTTAAATTTAGCTGGCGGAATGATGCCTTATTCAGTTGCATGGAGTAATGGCATGAGTGGAACTTCTATTGACCAACTGCTCCCTGGAGATTACCAGGCTACCATTACTGATTCCAATGAATGTGAAATAATCACCAACAACATCATGATCGTTGAAGAGTCACCAATTTCACCAAACGCTAGTATCACGAATGCAACAAATAGTAATCTTGGCAGTGTAACCATCATGCCTAGCAATGGAGTACCACCTTACAACTTGACTTTCGATGGTACAATAGTCGACGCTGATATTAGTTTTACGATAGGAAATCTTGAAACAGGATACTACCCTTACGAGTTAACAGATAATGCCAATTGCACTTACTTGGACTCTATTTTTATCGATATGATCGATGCTGTTTCAGAAGTAAATTTTGACAATCACTATAAACTATACCCAAACCCTGCTTCGGATTTAGTTTACCTTTCTGGGAACGACTTAGAGGATAAGAAGATCAAGCTGATCGATGCTCAAGGCAAATATATTAGCATTGAGCTGTCTTTAAAAGGAGACTTGTTAAGTATAAGCACCAATCAAATTGATAAAGGAGTTTACTTCTTGGTCATTGAAGGTCAAGCATCTTCATTCGTCAAGAAACTTATTATACTTTAGGGTTTATTTTAGGGTCAATTGCTAAGGTGGCTCCAATGGCACATAAAATAGGTGCAAAGAAAATACCCAATACTGGAATCGCAAGTATCCCTAAAAAGATAGCCCCATTTGCGAAAGCAAGACCACGATTACGCCTTACAAATTTCACACTATCCTTTACATTAAAATGTCGCTCCATATAAAAATCACAATTCCCAAATCCGGCATAATAAGCCTGCACCGCAAAAATCAAAACCGCAGAAACTAATCCAACAACTGGAATCAATCCAGCTGCTAATAAGACTCCAGTGAAAAGTAATTCTCGAGTGATGTTCCTCAAGGCAATACGAGCGCCTCTCATCATACTTTTAAGAGCATCCCCGATTGAAAATGACGGAGACTTCATACCTGTCCCATGTAATTCAATCTTCTCCGAAACCATACTCATGATGGGCGCACTGATAATCAACATAATGTACTTAAAAAGAATTGCTGAAAAGAGAAGTAATGCAATCCAAACAAACCATTCAGCGAAAGTGGAAACAAACTCACTTCCTCTATCCCATTTATAAAATGAAGCAGCCCAGCCACCAAGTCTGTCCGATTGATTCCACACCAACTTGAAAATCCCGAAACCAACAAGACCACCCAACAGCCCGCTCGCAAAAACATAGCGCAATAAACCATACTTAAAAATGGCCCCAAATGACTTCAAAAAAGATGTAATTCCCAATATGACTCCGCCAAGCATGACTCTAGTTTAGGTTAAGAAAATGATTCCTGATTATGAAGGTATAACAAGCTGGTAGTTAAAAAAATTCAATTTTATCAAAATTGAACCCGAAGTAAGCCTATTGTCTTGATCTAAAAAGGAAATTTAAAGCTTTTCATGACAGCATTTTCCTACAAAACCTTAGTTTTACGACAAAATAACTGATATGAAAAAGAGCATAATAATAGCATTGGCATTGATGATCATGGGTTTTTCGGCTCAAGCACAATATAGCACGGATCAGCCTTCAGAGAATAAGATTGCACAACTAGAAAAAATGATTGCAAATCTTGATTCAGAAATTGACGATCACTGTGAAGTTCCTTGCGGAATCTATGGTGACTCATTGAGAGTTTCTCTATTGTATGAACATGTTGCAACAATTGAAAAAGGCATGAACATGATCAATGAAATGAACGCAGATAGAGCTGCCATGAACTACAACCAATTGGTAAGATGGGTTATGAACAAGGAGCATCATGCTGAAGAAATTCAAGACATTGTAAGTCAATATTTTTTACACCAAAGAATTAAAATGTTGCCATCAGATGGGAATGGGAAAGCTGCCGCTGTTTATCATAACAAATTAAAGCACCTACATACTATTCTTGTCATGGCAATGAAGTCAAAGCAAACTACAGATTTAATTTATGTAGAGAATTTACGCAAATCAATTCATGACTTTGAGCATGCATATTTTGGAATGCACAAATAATTGAATGTTTAAAAAGTAATTTAATGAGCGATGTTTGAAAAAAGCATCGCTCATTTTTTATTTAGACAATATCAATTATCTTGTTAAGGAATAATATAAACAAACTAGACTTGATAAAGAAAGTTGGCTTACTTCTCGGCCCTATCCTCTTCCTGATTTTCTTCAACTTACCAATTGTATTACTCAATGCGGAAGCAGATAAAGTAATCGCTATTGCTATCTGGATGGTATGTTGGTGGGTAACAGAAGCAGTCTCAATTTCAGTTACTGCCTTAATCCCCCTTACGTTCTTTCCTTTACTTGGGATCATGGATATAAAAACTGCTGCTGCCAATTATGGAAGTCCTATCGTCTTTCTATTTTTTGGTGGATTTGTAATGGCATTGGCATTGGAAAAGGTTAATCTTCATAAGAGAATTGCTTTAAATATAGTAAAGCTAACCGGAACTACTCCTGACAGAGTTATTCTTGGTTTTATGCTTTCAACTGCTGCACTGAGCATGTGGATTAGTAATACTGCAACAACGGTGGTCATGCTCCCCATTGCGCTATCTGTCATCGACCTTCTCATACATGATGAAGATGGCTTTACCAAACAGGATAAAAACTTTGCATTGGCACTGATGCTTGGCATCGCCTTCTCTGCTAATGTTGGAGGCATTGCCACCATCATCGGAACGCCGCCCAATACAGTGATGGTTGGTTTCATGGAACAACAATATGGAACAGATATTTCATTTCTTAATTGGATGATGATGGGTGTGCCGTTTAGTGCCATTATGATTTTTGTCATTTACCTTGTGCTTGTTAAACTGGTTTATCCAAACCACCTTGGAGCCAAGAACGACTCTAAAGAATTGATAGATCAAAAGATAAAAGAACTAGGACCATTAGCTGGCACAGAGAAAATGGTTTTGGTAATCTTTGTTATCACCATGCTTTCTTGGATCTTGCGACGACAAATTAATGATTGGCTCCCATTCATCAGCTTGAGCGACGCCGGAATCAGCTTACTAGCCGCTTTTACTTTATTTGCATTTCCTTTTAAATTCAATAAGGGCGAGTTCATCCTTGAATGGAGAGACACAGTCAAACTACCCTGGGGAATTCTGATTCTATTTGGTGGCGGACTAGCCTTGGCAAGTGGTTTGTCATCAGCTGGAGTGATAGACTTCATCGGGGAGCAGGTTTCCAATAACAAGGCTTTACCAATATTCGGAGTTTCATTGGCATTGATTGCTATTGTATTATTTATGACTGAATTAATAAGCAATGTTGCCTTGGTTGCAATTTTTGCTCCAGTAATCGCTGGTATTGCAATCGGACTCGACACAGAAATATTACATATACTAATTCCTATTACCATGGCATCAAGCTGTGCCTTCATGCTCCCAATGGCCACCCCACCCAATGCCATTGTATTTGCTAGTGGTCATATTAAAGTTCATGAAATGGCGAAGGCAGGTGCCATTTTAAATTTGATCGCCATCGCGGTGATCTGTATCTTTATGATTTTTGTAATACCTCATCTTTTTTAATCTAAGCAACACTATGAACCTAGATGGCAATAAACGTGCTGATGTAAGAGTCGGACAATATGTCGAGATTGTGATGAAACAAGATCAACGTTCTGGTGATCTTACTGACGGTATTATCAAAAGGATACTGACCAAGAGTAGCAATCATCCACACGGGATTAAAGTGATGTTGGATACTGGAGAAGTTGGAAGGGTTAAGAATGTGGTGGAGGATGTTGAATAGATTATAAGATCAAATCCACTAAAAAAAATTAAAGTACGATCAAGAAATACTAGGAGTGTCCATGAATTGATCCATTGAATTCAATAACTCAATGTTATATTTAGCTTAACTGCATTACTTAAAATGCTGAATATTACACCTTGCTTCAAGCAAGCTCTTTTCCTCCATTCCCTGTAGAATTAAAATAGGAAAGCCGCCAAAAACCTTGGCGACTTTCCCACTTTTGATTCCGGTTGTTGTCAAATGTCAATAAGAACATAGCTAAAAAAGCAAAACCACAACAACCTAAGGTGACTTTGCTATATACCACTTCAACTATATATATATCTTTATTCATAAACTAAGAATGTATATAACTTCAAGAACTTAAGCGAAAATTTGAAAGCAACTCTTGTTTATGTTTCCTGCTAAATGGAATTTTGTAATTCTCCATTTCTACTTGCATATCATTTAAGTGAATAGTATTAACCTTATTTGTATTTAAAATATAAGACCGATGCACCGTCAAAAAATTATTTGGTAACAACTTTGAAATATTTTTTAGTTGATTTCGCGTTGTAAGTACTTTATCCTTTATTGCAATATTCACAAACTTACCATCTGAAGACAAGTATTCTATATCTTCAATTTTTACTCTAGTGTATTTAGAATTTATTTTTACAAGAATACTATCTCGACTAGCTTTCTGTTCAGCATTTTTATGAAATTGGGCTAAGGCAATATCCCATTCTGAATCATTTAAACAAATATAAGAAGGCTTTGAATCAAGTTTTCCTTTAGGATCAAATACAAAAACCTTCGCTTGATTATTAATCAAGTTGATACACTTATCAATATGTAATTGGTCCACATTCTTAAGGGCAATGAAAATTACTTTGACTTGACTTTGCGACAACCATACTCCTAGATTCTTTATTGAAGAACTGATATTAAAGTCCAAAAAACCTTGACTAAGAAACCTTAACTCACTAGCCTGCCCGATTTCATCATCGTTGGAAACGATTAATACACTCATTGAATGAGACTTTGTACCTCAAATAGGATAACTGCTTTCTAGTGCCCGATTTTAAAAGTGAGCAAAAGACTAGTAGTAATTTTCATGGAAGCTATTGAAGTATGTTATACAAATGATTAGCTCCCTCAAGTTACCTTATGTATTAAAGAAATTTATATCTATTTATCTACACATACTATCATCGTACCCTACGGAAGCACTACTGATCTCAACATCATGATATCAAGCCGCTAAAATCCAAGCATAAACAAGGTTCAATTTCTATATTATCATAAAGCTTCACAATTTTGTTTACTAAATATAATACTCCAGCAAATAGACCCTTCATTAGTTTACCAATCATGAATTAATGTCTCATCATTTTATCATATATGTTGAAATTCGGCTATTCAAGACCTGTTATTTGTATTGTAATTATTACTAACCACGTTGATCAAAAACTATATTCAACGTAGGAATTAATTTAAAAAATTATACATTATGAAACAGAGAATAGCAACCACATTAGTAGCGATTTTTATACTGTTTACTTTTAACATCGCATCAGCACAAAGTACAAGCCCAACCATGGCAGTCATGAACATTGACAATACAGACGCTGAATTAAGCCCAACACAACTAGCCAGTCTCACGAGAATAGAAGTGACCAAGTACAACCAATTTGAAGTTGTAGATCAATATGATATAGAATACCTATTTAAAGAAAACGGATTTGACAATGAAGGTTGTTATGGCAAAATCTGTTTAGCAAAAGCCGGAGAAGTTCTAAATGTTGATAAAGTCCTTTCCGGTTCAGTCGAAACATTTGATGAAAGTATAGTCATTACCTTAAGACAAGTTGACGTAAAAAGTCAAAGTATAGAAAAGACACAAGTCTTGGAATTTCTTAAAATTGACAAGCAACTATCAACAATGATTGAGCTTACCGTTAAACAAATGTACGGACTAGAAGTCAACGAAGATATACTTACCAAGTTGACGAAACCAAATGATTTTGAGAACACCATTAATGTTGAAGAAGTCGATGTTCTTAATTTATCAGGTCCAAGAATGGGATTAACTTTTTTCACTGGCGAGCTTGCAAGTGTTCAATCTGCTCCAAAATCACAAGGTGGCTTTGATGCACTTCCACTAATGAGTCAATTTGGATATCAGTTTGAAATGAAATATTTAAACTCAGGAAATCTCCAAGCTTTATTTGAATTCATTCCGATGATTACAGGACTTGACCAAGGAAGATTTATTCCAAGTTTAACCGTCTTGTCTGGAATCAGAAGTAATAAAACAGGTCTTGAGTTTGCATTTGGGCCCAACTTGGTAGCATCACAAACAGCAAATGGATTCATGGATGATAACGACAATTTCATTCTTGCCGACAACGAAACGCTTCCTGAAGGAAAAGAATTGGTCAGCCGAATAGATAGCAGAGGTGAATTTACCTTCTCTTCAGGAATTGTACTTGCCCTTGGTAAAACATTCCGCTCAGGAAAATTAAACGTACCAGTAAACCTATTCTACATTCCAAGTAAAAACTCCCAGAGGTTTGGATTATCGTTTGGGTTTAATATTAATAAATAAGTGAGTCAAGCTCAAATATTAGATAAGTACTCGTCTTATGTTTTCAAAAAAAGAACTTTTGATGAGTGCTCTAGACTGAATAAACAATCTTCCAATTAAAACATTCAACTAGCCAACACCATAGAACAAAGAAAAGGCAGCAAGTAAAACTTGCTGCCTTTTCAGTTTGAGCAAGAATCAAATTCTCACTCTATGTTGTACAAATCTACTTTGCGTATACTACTCGCTTTTGGAAAAGCTGCTCGCCTTGCTCAATAACAAATAAATAAGTTCCGTCAGCCTCATTTGCGAAAGCATAAGAAAGCTTCACTGCTGCTGCATCACTATTTACATTTTCCTGATGTATGATTGCTCCTCTAAAATTCAAAACATAGAATTTAATCGGCTGTGTAGAAGTTGATAAAAACTTCAAGTTCACAAAGTCAGTAGTTGGGTTAGGAAAAACATTTAATTCAGAAAAAACAAAGTCTGATTTTTCATTTACAACCTGACCTCTTGCAGAAACATCATCGCAACTTACGTACCTTACTGTATTGTTTGCTTGCCCTCCGATTGTGACATAAATAGTCATCGGCACACCATTTCTGATAATATCAACAGGTACTTCTTGACCAATACTAGAAGCTTCTACTTCTAATCTTAATTCGCAAAAAGATGTAACTGGGATATAATTGAAATTAAGAATAATATCTCCAACAAAAATACCTGCTTGACTAGCTGGACTTGTTGCAACAACTTTCTCCACATTCACTCCTGTTAAATCATCAGTTGAGTAAGCAGCAACACCTAGGTAAGGCTTAAGTTTAAACTCAACGTCTTCGCAAAAATTTTCCGCAGTATGAAAATCATCTAGATCTCTACTGTCAAATTTAATTCTAGTTACTTCAAAATCTTCATAGAACAAACCTCTTAAAGTTATTCTGGCTTGATCTTGATTTTCTTTCAACAATTGAGGGATATCAATTGCAATTGCTTCTTCATTCTCATAGGTAACAGTAGAAATCAATTCATTACTTTCATCATAACTCTTTAAACTCAAAGTTTTGACTACTGTTGTTTGACTCACTCCTTCACTTGCCACGAATAAAAACATCAAGGCACACATAAACATGTTTCTCATAAATTAAGTATGGTAATTTTTAATTAAATACTACTTCTTGGAAATCAAGAAATAACACTCTCATTGAGTTGGGTGGGAAAATAATCAGCTAAGCATTAAATGCCATGCTCAATACTATGACGCAAATATATTCTAAACGTGACGAATAAAAAGTCTCAAATATGCTATTGTCTATAACTAGCATAGTCACCCACTCCCAGATTTAACCTTTGCCCCCTATAACTCAAGGAGTTACATCTTGATTTAATTTAATATCGAGAAAGGTTAATATTTTCAAAAAGAAATGACAGTCATTTTGGTTAAATATAATAGATATTCAAATGTAAACTAGCTGACAAATTCTCCTGCATTGTCTTGAAACTTTATCCGTATAGGCGCCAATTATTTCTATTTTTCAACTCTTCTAAATTTTAAGGAATTTCAAATAAAATAAACAGTCTTTTGATTACTTTGTTATTAATTATAAGAAGTTAAACTTTAATATAAAATTGGATCAAAACAAACCCATTGTATTTTTTGACGGACACTGCCTAATCTGTAATAGTTGGGTGAATTTCATGTTGAAGCGTGATCGTTCAAGGAATCTGTACTACGCATCTCTCCAAGGAGAAACTGCTAAAAAACAGCTTGATCCAAAGTACTTGCAAACTGTTGATACGATTATTCTTAAAAAAGATAATGTAATTCACCTACAATCCGGTGCCTCGCTCAGAGCCATTAGCGAACTAGGTGGGATATACAAGCTTGCAAGCATATTATTATTTGTTCCGCCTTTCATCAGGAACTGGGTTTATGGTACTATTTCTAAAAATAGATACAACTGGTTTGGCAGGCAGGAAGTATGTAGGATACCGACAAAAGCAGAAGCTGACCGTTTACTTTCATAACCATTGCACTAGCATCATTTACGTTCTTATTAGTAAATTGCTTTCGCTTACGCAAATGAGCAAAAGAGGAATTCAATTCTATCTAAAATACAAACAATCATGGCAAAAATAGATCTATCAGGCAACTCAGGATGGCAAAGTAAGACGGGTGATAAAATCCAATCCCTCAGAAATGGAGCCTACGATTATAAAGAAATAAGTTTAAATCCAACTGAAGTTGATCATGCATGGATTGAATCAGGTTTAATTATCCAAGTGTTATCAGGACAGGTACAATTGGTATTTCCTGAAGAAATGATGGAATATGAAAAGGATCAAATCATTTACCTAAACGATGAAAATATCCTGAATTTGGAGATTAAAATAACGGATGAAGTGACCTTAGGAATATTCAAAGAAAAGGCTTAGTTGGCTTTGGAAGAAGCTTTTAATTTTCTATTCATTTATCAGGATTAAGCTAATCTATTGAGGTTCAAGGATTAAGGAAGTTTCGCACAATAAATCTTGTTATAAATTAGCCATTGAGATTTGCTTAAATGACCAAGGACTGTTTATATTTGCAGTCCATTAGTCTGCCAACTGGCGGATTGGTGAAGATGGTGGTTGTAGCTCAGTTGGTTAGAGCATCGGTTTGTGGTACCGAGGGTCGCGGGTTCGAATCCCGTCCTCCACCCAAAATGTAATGAAGATTAAGTCTTCTCGCTTGCGAGAAGACTTTTTTTTATTTAGTGCATGACGAATGAAGCTTGCTTCAATGAGATATGTGATGAATAAAAAAGAAAATCTGACGAAGGAAGATTTAATCTTCATGGTGTTTATGTGACCCCCACCTCCGGGATCACCGCAGGTAATCCCGTCCTCCACCCAAAATGTAATGAAGATTAAGTCTTCTCGCTTGCGAGAAGACTTTTTTTTATTTAGTGCAT
>JAULCF010819013.1:0-19517 GCA_032361265.1 Devaleraea mollis | reverse complement strand
ACACACTGTAGATAAAAAAATTTAGTCAAAGACATAAAACAAGAATCCTTTCTGAAGCATTGATGTTTAAAAATAAACTGGAAAGCAAAATAGATAATATAAGGAACAACCCATGAACAAATTCTTTACAAATAACCCAAGCAAACCCAAACACTATGTGTTGATAGCACTAACTATTTGTAGTATTTTTTTTCTCAGCAGTTGTACTGTTCAAGCTGATTCTAACGACCTAACTGAAGCAAATTTTGAAGCAATAGATTGGACTACAGAAACTCATAGTAAAGATGTAGATCCAAACTTTGATGAAGTATTTGAAGACAATACGGTAAAAAGGCTAGATATAGTTATCAACGAATCACGATGGCAAAGTATGTTAGACAATATGACCAGTCTATATGGAACATTTGGTGCAGGTCGTGGTCCTGGTGGTAGTTTTGCTGATGAAAACCCCATTTTTGTGCCAGCTGAAGTATTCTATAATGGAATAGAATGGTATAAAGTAGGCGTACGTTTCAAAGGAAACTCAAGCTTACAATCAAGTTGGAATAATGGAATCTTAAAATTATCGTTTAAATTGGATTTTGATGAGTTTGAAGATGACTATCCACAAATTGACAACCAACGTTTTTATGGGTTTAAGAAATTAAGCCTTAAAAATAATTTTGAAGATAAATCCATGCTTCGTGAAAAAGTAGCAACTGACGTATTTAGAAACGCAGGTTTAACTGCTTCACATACGGCATTTTACAGTGTTTATGTAGACCATGGTGACGGACCAAAATATTTTGGACTATACACGTTGGTTGAAGAAGTTGATGATACCGTTATTGATACACAATTTTCAGATAATGATGGAAACCTATACAAACCAGATGGTGCTGCAGCAAGTTTTTCAGAAGGCACGTACAATGAAGCTGAATATGAAAAGAAAAGCAATGAAGATGAGGCTAACTTCTCCGATGTTGAGCGTTTACTAACCATCCTACATGATGATTTAAGAATTACAGATGCTGCAACTTGGAGAGCAAATCTTGAAGCAGTTTTTGATACTGATATATTTTTGAACTATTTGGCTGTAAATACTGTTATTCAAAATTGGGATACTTACGGAAAAATGACACATAATTATTTCTTGTATAACAATCCAGACGCTAATAAGTTAACGTGGATTCCTTGGGATAATAATGAAGCCTTACAAGAAGGTAAAAGGGGTGGGTCTTTAGCTTTAGATTTTTCAGATTTAAGTACCACAGAGTGGCCACTAATAGCATATTTATATCAAGATGAAGTGTACAAAACTCAGTATGATTCCTATTTACAAAAGGTTATTGATGGCGCTTTTAATGTAAATACTATTCAAGAAACTTACGCAAGCTATGCAACCTTAGTTGAGCCTTATGCAAGTGCTGAAATTGAAGGTTATACCTTTTTAAATAATAGTAGAGATTTTCAAACAGCTATTACCCAGCTTAACGCACATGCTGCGAGTCGTACTACTGAAGTAAATAATTACTTAGCTCAATAAAGTTTAGTTGAATTAAAATACCTTTGAAATTTTGGATAAGGGTAGTACCCATACGCAAAAGTAAAAGTTCTACAAAAAGGTAAACTTATTCAAAAACCCCAATAGAAAAGCCTGCAACTCTTAATTGAGTGCAGGCTTTGTTTATAAATGGTTATACGCTCATTTATCCTATGTACATTAAATATGACAAATGAACATTTTGACTTAGTACACAGCTTTTGTGTCTAAACAGCGACTTCAGCAAATTTGTTAAAAATCTTTTGAGATACTGCCCTAAATGGCTCAAACACACCTTGGAAATCAGTAGCAACAGCTTGAAAGGTATCAATCTTGCGCTCAGGATCAAGCACATCTTGAATCATTTCCATTGGTAACGCATCTGGTAAGTCACGTTTGTTCACTTGAATAACATGAGGGATATCTTCAAGCGCAATTTTATATTCTGCTAAGTTTTCACGCAGGTTTCTAAATGATTCAGCGTTTGCTCTTAAGCGTGTTGGGCTTGAATCAGCCACAAAAACAACTCCATCTATACCACGCAAAATCAGTCTGCGGCTAGCATTATAGAAAACCTGACCTGGTACTGTGTAAAGGTGTAACCTACTTTTAAAACCGCCAACTTCGCCAAGTTCTAAGGGTAAAAAATCAAAAAAGAGGGTGCGTTCTTCTTCAGTGTCTATTGTGACCATATCACCACGAGATTCAGCAGGAACATGACTGAAAATCTGTTTTAGATTGGTTGTTTTGCCAGACAAACCTGGACCGTAATAGACAAGTTTGAAATTAATTTCTTTTTTCGCTGCGTTTATCGTACTCATATTTTTCCCTCAAAAAGCTTGTCAATCATTAGTGTATTGACTTCTCCCCATTCATCAGAAATATCGATATCTTTCCGGTCACTTTCTTTGACCAGTTTATCTAATGGAGCTGTTAGCTTTGAACTTTTCATTTTAGTTCTTCCAAGCGAAGTTGTCTCAGAGAAGATGGCGACCAGTAGTAGTTTAGGATTAATTTTCTCAATAAATGTTCCACTTGTTGCACCTTTTTGCATACTTTCTGTAAAATCGTTATCTCCAAGTAACTTAGCAATTGCATCATTAGCAGCATAGTTTGAAACAATTAAGGCCGCCAATGAATCTATTGGGGGTGGATCAGGTGCCCAAATTGCTGAACGAAACATCAATACAAAACCCTGTGAATCGCAAATCATTGCATAATTTAGGTGACAACTACGAATATAATCATCTAAAATATCTTCAACAACACCTGTACTATCCTCTTGCAGCATAGTGCTTGGACTCATCATGCTTTTAGCATCCTATCTTTAGAATCATAATTGCTGCAATCAATACTTGTGGCTCAACTTGCTTTGACTAGAAAGCTTTGAATAAGAAAGACAAGATTGGGCGAGTCTGCAAGAACTTTATAATAATCAATCACACATTAGCCTTACAGTAAAAGTAAGATTTATTAAAGTCTAAACGGTTATAAAGGTATACGCAAACAAATTTGATCACTTTACCTAAAATAGTTGAACAATTATAACCTAAGCTGAAGTTTGAAGCTCTGTTTAGTTGGTTTCTTCTAATTTTTCAGACGTTTTATCTTCAGGCATAATCGTTAAGCCTTTAGCAATCACACCGCCACCAAGTAACCTGTTGTTATCGTAGATAACAGCTGACTGTCCTTTGGCAATGGCTAAAATAGGCTCATCAAACACGAGTGAAAATGTACTTTCACTCGTGCGCTTTAGAGTTGCAGCTTTTGGCGCTTGTCGGTAGCGAGTTTGGGCAAAGACACGACTTGGTAAATCATCGGTCAAGAAATTAGCCTTAATTGCTAGAAGTTCTCGGTTGAAACAAAGGTCGCGCGTACCTACCACCACAGCGTTAATCTCGGGCTTGAGCTCGAGCACAAACCTTTCCAAATGTGAGTGATAGAGTCCCAACCCCTTACGCTGACCAATCGTATAGAACTGAACCCCTTGATGTTCACCAATCGTCTTAAAACCATCACTAGCATCAATAATCGGTCCAGGCTTTGGCGCTGTGTATTCTTGTAAATAATCTTTAGCCGTCCCAGACAAAAAGCACAAACTATGTGAAGACTTTTTATAAGCTATGGCAAAACCTCTTGCTTCTGCTTCTTTACGAACATCATCTTTGGTCAGTTCTGCCAAAGGAAATAATAAATGCGGTACGTGTTCTTTTTTCAGTGCCCACAAAAAGTAGGTTTGATCTTTGTTATCATCATCGCCACGGTGCAGCTCTACACCATCTTTTCCAATAATGCGTTTGACGTAATGACCTGTAGCTAAGTATTCACAGCCTAAAGCAAAGGCTTTTTTGAGCAGGGCACCAAACTTAATTTCTCGGTTACACCAGACACAAGGGTTCGGTGTTTCGCCTGCTTCATAAATCTTTGTAAATGGATCAATCACTACTTCTTCAAATTGGTCACGGTAATCAACTAGATAAAACGGTACGTCTAAACTATGGGCAACTCTGCGTGCGTCATGGGCTGCGTCTGGACTACAGCAAATATCAAACTGTCCTTCTTTACGTTCATCGGGCCAGAAGCGCATCATGGCGCCATAGACGTCATGTCCTTGGTCTATAAGTAGTGCAGCAGCCAGTGATGAGTCCACACCACCAGACATAGCGCAAAGTACTTTTGCGTCTTTAGGTGTTGTTGAGGGTATTGGTGGTGAAGTTGTGGTCTGCTCTTGCATAATCCCTATCTTAACAAGCCTTGCGTCTATTGCAACTGTTGAATTGACCTAGTGGATGACTATTTGAATACTATTTGCGTACTATTTGCGTTACTGTGAAGTTGGTAAAACACGTTATTTAAATTCATACGTACATTTTAGGCTCGAGCCTAGTCACTAACTTTCTGCTGAATCAAGGTATATAAATGTTCAAAAAGTTGCTGTTCACTAACCGCTAAAAACTCAACCTGCTGCTGTGTTTGAACCAATAAAGCATCCAAAGCGTCATCAGACGCTTCACAAGCAATCGCTTTAAAATTCTGTGCCACTTTACTCCAAAGCAAAGCAACATCTCTAAAACCTGCAATAACTTCATCTTCGCAAGCTAAATACGCTTTATTCTCTTCTAAAAAATCAGCAAAGAGATAACGAAAATTACCACCACCCGTGACACGCTTTTCAATTGACTGATAAGCAAAACGTGCAGCCCAGTTTCGGTCTGCTAAGGTTTTCCAGTTAGGTAAATCATACATGAGGGCAATCATGCCAGCGATTCCTTCGAAGGATGAGGGCGGCTCGAGCATGTACAACACAGTCTGCGCCAATGCCTGTAAAACTTTCTCGTCTAAATCTTCTAAGTTCTCCAACTTTGGCACTACAGCGTAATGATTTTTTGATTGTAGGGGTGGCAAATCGGTGCTAAGGCTCATCTGAAAGTCAGTCAATGACATCTTTGAAAATCCAGTTGCAGCAATATCCGCTGTAAAAACTTGGTCATTTTCTAAACCAACTACCAGCAAGCCATGACCTGCAAAATGAACATCGTCATAGTAAGGAATTGCGTGAATATCGGTCTGTGCCATAACTGGGCGCTCATTACGTAAAGCATCTTTTATATAGTCTGGCTGCCACGCTTCAACCCAAACTAAGGGTTGCTCAAAACGCTCAAAGAAGTTACCTTCCAAGTTTGGGGCACGACCATTAAAGCGTCTAGAAGGCAATGTCTGACTTGGATTATCTTCAATACTAAAAAAGAATCCCAAACCACTACCCAAACCAAAACACATGGCTTCAGATAACTGCAAGCCATCAAAGGCAAGTGCGCTACGCACTGAAGATGATGAACAGTGATGCCCAACTATATTTTCGAAATTTTTAAGTATCGTCATATTTAGCCCCTACGAAAGAAAATATCCTTCACTCAACTTATTTAAATCATTCAGTCTAACTATTGAATCCTGGTGCTTCTTTTATTATGGTGCTTCTTTTATATGGTGCTTCTTTTATTTAGAAGCGTTCTAAACTAAATATATATCAAATCTCATTTGTTTACCGACAAGTTCAGCATGTGGCTTTTTGTCTAATAAGGGCCTTGCAGTGCGGTGACGTTTCACCACAACTCGTTTTTTAGCGTGTAACAAAGCCACTTCTAAAAGCTCATCTGCTTTGTCATCATGCCCTAAAAGCTTACGGAAAAATTGCATCTCTTTTTTTGGCAAGGCTTGCTTGGCTCTATCTTCAAACATAGGATCAAGATAAATAACGTCGTGTGCTTCTAACGTTGGGATCAGCTCTACAGCATTTCCTTCTTGCAAGCTCATTTTAGCAATAACTTCTTCTTCGCCTACCTTTTGCCGATTCAAACCATCTTTTAATAAAGCAGCAATAATCTGCGATTGTTCAATCAAAGTTACGTGGCAGCCAAGTACAGCTAAGCTATAAGAATCCCGCCCCATACCTGCTGTAGCGTCAATCACCGTCGGTACGCCTGCCTTAAATCCTATGGCTTTGGCTAGCTGTAGTTTCTTGTTAAGTCTCGATTTATTAATGTTATTGAATTCAACATGAATCTCTGTACCTGTGGCAACTTCTCTTAAAAATAACACCTTATCTTTGAACAGTAATAGAAAATCAAGTTTCTTTATGCTACTATTATTTAAATTAACTGAGTTAAAGGCTTTTACTAGCTCGAGCTTCAAGGCTTGCGCTAACTCCTCCGCTAAGAGTCTTGAACCTTCGTCATAATAAGCAATCGCAATTTGTATACCATCTATATTCAACATAGTAATTTTATAATAGCTTTCTACGCACTAGCAAAATCCAAACCATTGAATAGTGTTGACGTAACTTTTATTTAGACTTAACCTTTACTTATTAGATAAACTACTAACCTAGAAATACCCTACTATTTTAGAAGCAAGTACTCTCTGCACAAGAACATCTTAAACTCCACACGTACTCGACTGAAACGACAAAAGCAACTTAAATCGGCAAAAAACAATTGGGGAATATTAAATCATGCCTATATTTTTAAGCTATCAGCCAACTAACAAGTGGTCAACTCTAAAATCACTATCAGTCAAATTGACGATCACATTACCTTCGAAAACGCAAACCTCGCACTTACTACATCCCTGCGATTTTCTTAACGTGAAATCCTGTCAAGAAAGCATAAACTAAGATTATGGAGCTAGGTAAGAACGGTCACCCATCAGCAGGGACTAAACAAGTCACGATTAAGTCTCAGGGAAAGCTCAAAGGGAATCTTGCAGAAGTTAGTATTTTAGACCTTTTTGAAATGCTACATCTAAACACCAAAACTGGTGTTCTAAAACTCACCTATGAAGATCCCCGCTACAATACAAATATAGCCATGATGTGCGGTTATATTGGGCGTCTAAAAACAAACTTTGCCCCAAAACTAGCAGATATTATGCGCTCGATGGGCGCTGATGAAAGTCAAATTGTTCGTTTACGCGACTTTAATGTTCAAGGTCAAAAACTAACGGAAACACAAGATCTTTCTTTAAGACAATTGCTTATGGAAAGTTTTCGAGAACGTTTGGAAATGGCCCTACTGCCAATTTTTGAAAAAACAGATGGTGAATTTACCTTTCACTTCTTAGATGAAGTAGATATCATCGTTGCGCCTGGTGTTAATCCAACAGGACTCTGCTTAGACATTGCAAGACGCGTTGATGAACTCAAACATTACAGCCGCTTGTGTAGTCGTTGGGGCTTAGATGATGAATTTGAAGTTAACAATGCACCTGGCATCATCATGCGAACTCAGACGCTGAGTCCAAGCGAAATTGATATCATTAGGCAGCTCAGACGCCCTACATCACTGCTCAATCTAACAGTAAAGTCCGAAGTACCCTGGGACGAACTCTTAATAGGTCTAGTAAACCTAACTGAGTCTGGCGCAGTCAAACATGTTAATCCCAAAATCACTTTAGTCGAAGACTTTAATCCGAATGAGACCGCAAACCAAGATTTAGGGCACGGTTTAGATAGATAGCTATTTTAAATAAGTAGCTTAGATACATATTAAGAACAAGTTCTGAATTTACAGTTCTAAGTTTATAGAGCTAAGATTAGAGGGCTAAGTTTAGAGTTCTAAGTTTAGAGTTCTAAGTTTATAGTTCTAAGTTTATAGTTCCTGAGGTTAAAACATAATGGCTACACTTTATCTACTTGGCACAGGCTCGAGCATCAGTGATCCTGAACGTACAGCCACCATGCTAGCAGTACAAAATACAAACTCACTCATCATCGTAGATAGTGGTGGCGATACACTGCAACGTTTGCTCATGTCTGGCGTAAACTTTGAGGACTTAGCTCAAATAGAAGCCTTTATCATTACGCATGAACACGCTGATCATGTAAGTGGTTTTCCAATGTTCTTGCAGAAACTCTGGCTTACAGGTCGAACCAAGCCCTTACCAATTTATGGCATCAAACCAGCCATTGAGCAACTTAAAGCACTCGTAGATGCTATTGCAAGCTTTAAAACAGAAGCATTTTCAACCATGTTTGAACTAGAATGGCACGAAGTTGCTTATGAAGAGAATGCTGAATTTATCAATACCGATAACTGGCATATCACTGGTTCGCCAGGCATTCATGGTGTGCCTGTTATGGGCTTAAAAATCATGGATAAAGAACAAGGTGGAACACTCGGTTACTCTTGTGACACTGAAAAATCGGCAGTAATTACAGCCTTAGTTCAAGATGTTGATTTACTTGTTCATGAAGCGACTGGCGATTTTGCCACGCATTGTTCAGCTGAACAAGCTGCGGAAGTTGCGAGAGATGCAGCTATCAAAGGTGAGCTTGTACTTGTGCATCTTCCACCTAAAGAAATCTTGAATGATGCTGAGATGCAAAAAGCTTTAGCAGTATTTCCAAAGACCTCTAAAGGTAAAGAATGTGGCTCCTACACTTTCTAAACAACAAACCAAAGTCTTGCTATTGCACTAATCACTAGCTTCTTAAAATAGTTCAAGGTAAATAGTTCAATATAAATGGTTCAAGGTAACAGCCTCTTCCCCATTACATTTGCATTATATCCGCCTTGTGCTTTAGGCTATAAATTATAAACTCGTACTGTCCAAACTAAATATTGGACAGTTTATTTTTGACACTATTTAGGATAACTTATGAAGTATGACTACGATGTAATTGTAATTGGAACAGGTCCAGGTGGCGAAGGTGCTGCCATGCAGGCCGTCAAAAGTGATAAAAAAGTAGCCGTTGTTGAGCGTTACATTAGCTTAGGGGGTGGCTGTACACATTGGGGAACTATTCCAAGTAAGGCGTTGCGTTTTGGTATCCACCAGCTTATATCAGCGGCTAAAAACCCACTCTTCACAGGCTTTAATATTGATTACTCTTTTCCTGATTTGCGTGAGCGTGCAAACGAAGTTATTAATAAGCAAGTTAGTATGCGCAAAGGCTTTTATTTTCGTAATGATGTAGATATCATTCAAGGCCATGCACGTTTTAAGGATGAGCACACTTTAGAAATTGAAGATGGTCCAGAAATAACAGGGGCTAATTTTGTAATTGCCACAGGCTCGAGCCCTTATCATCCCCCAGCCGTGGACTTCAATCATCCTCGCATCCACGATAGCGACAGTATTCTAAAAATGGACTTTACCCCACAATCTATGACCATCTATGGAGCTGGGGTCATTGGTTGTGAATACGCCTCTATGTTCAAGAATCTAGGCATGAAAATAAATCTCATCAATACACAAAGCAAACTTCTGAGCTTTCTTGATGATGAAATTATTGACGCTCTCTCCTACCAACTTCGTGACCAAGGCTGCTTGATTCGCCACAATGAAGAATTTGAAAGCATTTCTGGTACCGAAGATAGTGTTGTCCTCAAACTCAAAAGTGGTAAACAAGTTAAATCAGACGTGTTGTTATGGGCAAACGGTCGCTCAGGCAATACAAAAGATTTAGGTCTTGAGAATATTAAACTAGAAGCAAACTCTAGAGGTCAGTTAGAAGTAGATAATAACTTCCATACCTCACAAAAACATGTCTATGCTGTGGGCGATGTAATTGGTTTTCCTGCACTTGCAAGCGCAGCCTATACACAAGGTCGTGCTGCTGTACAGCATTTATTAGGTATGACTAAAAATGCCAACAGACCAGATGATATTCCAACAGGGATATATACCAGTCCTGAAATTAGCTCGATTGGTAAAACCGAACGTGAACTTACTGAGGAAAAGATTCCTTACGAAGTGGGTCATGCAGATTTTAAGAGCTTAGCTCGAGCCCAAATTATGGGTCAAACAACAGGTCAGCTTAAAATCCTCTTCCACCGAGAAACTATGGAAATCCTAGGCATTCACTGCTTTGGTGCCAACGCTTCTGAGATTATCCACATCGGGCAAGCCATCATGGCGCAAAAAGGCAAAGCAAATACCTTGATGTACTTCATCAATACCACGTTTAACTACCCAACTATGGCAGAAGCCTACAGAGTTGCTGCGCTAAACGGCTACAACCGACTTTTCTAACAGGTCTATTTTGGTCTATTTCATAAGAAGGCTAAATGCTAAGCTAAAGTTTAGGAAGTAGGCTTGTACCAATGCTAAGTTATCAAATATTTAATAAAACTGTATCATCATTACCTTTTTTGTGTGTAAATGGACAAAAAAACTTGGAGCTTAGCTAATGGGTCGTGTAGCGATTGTTGGTAAACCAAATGTCGGCAAATCAAGCCTCTTTAATCGCATGATTGGCAAGAAAGACGCTATCGTTGCAGATAAACCTGGCGTTACTAGAGATGTCAAAGAAGGCTGGGTAACCGTTGATGTAGATGAAGGCACTGGCTTTCACTTACTCGACACAGGTGGTCTTTGGTCTGGCGATAGATGGGATGCACTCATCAAAAGGCGTGTTGAATTTTCAATGCGCGATACTGATCTAGTTCTCTTCTGTATAGATGGCCGTGAACCCATGACTGCCGCAGATTATTCAATTGCAGATTGGCTACGTTCTCTCAAAAAAGAGGTTGTACTCTTAGCCACAAAGATAGATCACTATAAGCATGAAGAAGCACCTGATATCTACGAGCTTTATAGTCTCGGCTTTGGAGAAATTCACTTTACGTCTTCAGAGCAAGGTCGTGGTTTTGAAGAACTTCAAGAAAATATTCTAAAACTCTTACCTGCCGAAGAAGAAGACCTAGACGGCGAAGGTATGCGTGTTGCAATCATTGGTAGACCTAACGCTGGTAAATCTAGTCTACTGAATGCACTTGTTGGTGATGAACGCACAATAGTTGCAGATGTTGCTGGTACAACCAGAGATAGTATCGACGTTAAGTTTGAATTCGGTGGTCGGCCTTTCACACTTATAGATACAGCAGGTATTCGCCGTAAACCAACTGAAGATGTAGAATTCTACTCAAAGTTGCGTGCTGAGTTAAGCATCAATAGAAGTGATGTTAATATTCTAGTCGTTGACCCCTTTGAACTTGGTGACCATGAATTCAGAATTGCTAATTTAGCACTTGAAGCTGGTAAACCAATTGTCGTTGCTGTAAACAAATGGGATTTGGTCCCAGATGAAAAGCTCAAAGAAATGGAAACTGACTTAAGACAAGTTTTATCTCACATCAATTTTGTGCCTTGGGTTTACATCTCTGCTCTTAACAGTTATGGCTTACATGAACTTCTTGCAGACGTTGTTCGTGTTTATGACATGAGCCGTAAACGCATCAGTACGGGTGAGCTTAATAGTTGGATGACGATTTGGACGCAGCGCCAAGCGCCGCCAAACTTTAAAGGTAGACCACTTAAGATTCTTTATGCAACACAGGCAGATATTGCACCACCAACCTTTGTGCTTTCTGTTAATACATCTGATTTTGTTATTCGGGCTTATGAGTCTTACTTAAGAAATCGTATTCGTGAAGATTTAGGGTTTTCCGAAGTTCCTATGCACTTGATTTTCAAGTCTCGTTCTGGGGATAAGAAAGTTAGACTTAACTAACAAGTTTTTCATACCAATCTATTACTTATGAATAGTCCAATAAGTTTTGCAGATTGTAATTCTATATTAACTGAATTACAAGAACTAACTCATTGGAAATTGAGTGACCAGTCTATTGCTGACTGGCTCACTCTTTTTAGTGTTGCTTCAGCTAAAGTTAAAGACATTGATCTTGAATTTGATTTAATGCGTGTTAAAGGTATTAACAGTGGCACCAAATCTGAAGAAGAAATTCAATTCTATAAAAGTATCATTACTTAGGACAGAATCAGTAATCTGAAAAGCCGAAGTTTAAAGCACTATTGAAAGCGATGTTAATTTTAGGACAAGTCAGGTCAAAGTCTAAGTTTGACAAAAGTCGGATAAGCAGTGTGTGACTATAGTTTTTACGAATATAAGAAGCTAAAGAGAAAACAAATACTTGTGTTTGTCTGTGTTGGTGCTGTTGAATTTGAAGATCTAATTTAGCAAGATTAACGGCGGAGAAAGCAGCATTGAAATGAAAGTTGAGTGCTGTGGCATCACGAGCTTGACAGTTTGATAGACCTGTAAATTGCTTAGCATCACGAAATAAGAACTCAATCTGAAAACGCAACTTGTAAAGCTTGATAATTTGGAAGCCATTCAGGGTCAAATCTGTTGAGAAGAGTAGGATATAGGTAGGTTTATCTTTATCAGTCAGATCAAGAAGTAAAACAACTTGAATGATGCGTTTAAGACTTACATGATAAAGCTTCTGACTATAAACACGATAATGTTTTTCTAGTTTACCTTCGTACTTAAAACGACTTAGATCAGTAAAATCAACTTTGCCATCATATAGTTTAGGACGACCTCGCCCCTGATACTCACCTTGATAAAGATATTTGAGATTGGCATCACAACGTAACTTACCAATGAGGTCTAGCTTTAATTCACAAACAGCTTTAACAAAGTCATGTTTAGTATAATAGCCATCAGCAAGCAAATAGCGAACTTCAGAGGGGAATTTCTTAGCACAATCTTTGAGATGCTTTGCGTAAAGTTCCATACGACTACAGTCTTCTTGGTCTATCGTTTGTTGGCTTGAAAAAGCATAGGCTTGTTTAGTTCCACTATCAATCAAGGCTATTTCAGATAGTTCCAAACCTCGCATTGCTTTGCCTACACAGCCATTGAAAAAATAACCAAGACCTTCTGTCTGCTTACCCCGTTTAGTTATGAAGCTTGCATCTATCGCAGCTACTAATTCATGTTGGATAGGTCGTTGTTCGATACACTTTAGATTAAAACTCTCAAAATCAAAGTTTCGTCTAAAGCCTCGTCTATAGGTCTTTCGACATATCTCACTATGATTTGCCAAACTACTGAAATTGACTTTCCCTTGTATCAATAATAGTGTCACAAATAGAACTTTGATAAAGTCTTGTTGCCATTTGCCTACTTCTGGCATTTTGACTAGCGCTTGTTCTATAATCTTAATTAAGCCATCTGAATTTTGTATCTTCACACATTCAAAATAACTGATGGCTTAACTTTTTTCAGTAGTCAAACTTGTCCTAAGTAATGATTAAGCTAATAGTATTTAATTTCCCTGAGTTCAACTAGAGAATCGTATTGTTTTAAACCAGTTTGTTTCAAACTAGTTTGTTTTAAATCAGGCGAATTAGAAGTATCTTTTAAAACCACCATCGTTTTTCTTGTTATCCAATTTAGGTAACTATCATATTCGTATTGATATTCGTATTCTGACCTTGAATCATTCTCAACATCAAAACTGACACCTCTACTCTTATTACCTTGCTCATCATATTCAGTCTTGTATTGCCGCTTTAGATTATTTTTACTATTGAATTCAAGTTCTTCTATAACATTACCTAGAGCATCTCGTTTATAGACTGTTTTCGCCTTGAGTTTAGCATTAGCATCAAACCATGATTTTTCGGATAACTTGTGACTTGTATTATATCTAAACGTTATTGAAGATAAAACCTTGTCCTTAGCATCATAAGCAGTTCTTTTCGTAAGATTCTGTTTAGAATCATATTGAAAAATTCTTTTAGATTGCAATCTTCCTGCACTACCGTATTCAAGTTCTTCTACTAAATTGCCCTGAGTATTGTACTTATACCGCCACTTAACGACACCCTCAGAAGTAACTCCAGACTGTCTAAGCTTCTCACCCTTAGCATCGTACTTATATTGTGCTTCTAGTTTCCCATCAGCATTATACTTTGATTCTTCAATCTTTTTTCCTTTTTGATCAAAGGTATAACTAGAAGAATATGGCTTGATTCGGGTATTTTTTAGGCTCGAGCCATTTTCCATATCTAAATCAGCTTCTTTACGTATAAAAAATGCGACTGGGCTTTGTTTTAGATTGTAGTGGTCCAAAAACTTTTTCAAGTCTGTCTGTTTTTTCATCATGGTAGCTATAGTCTACCAAAAACAGTTTGAGAATAGTTTGATTATGTTTTTAGTCACTTATTCAAACTTTACGCCGTATTGCGAATTTACAAATGGCGCAGCACGACCTCTTGTAGATTTCACTTTTACAACTAACCCTTTAGAACTATCTAAATTATCTCTGCTACAAGTTCTGTTTGTCGGTGTCACTTTACATGTAGCAACTATTCTACCGTTAGCCAATGTATGAATATCAGCAGTAAGTGCGATTGTAGTTTCTACAGGTATTTCAATTGTGACCTTTGTAAAATCCGCCTTACTATCCACATTAGTACTTACAAAACAATCTGTATCGTTAACATATTCAATCGCACCTTTGTAGTCTGGCTCAGTACCAACTACTGTTATAGCTTGAAGCCCAATCTGATTACAGATATTACTTGTTGCTTCTGTACTATCGTGAAAACTACCTGCATAGTTCTTTATACTATAGTTAAAGCTTGGACCTGCATTAAACCTCAGCACTGCGTAGGCAAAGTGTGTTTCACCAGCTTTGAAATTAGCTGGATATGGTACAAATATGCATGGGCCAGTACATGAACCAGCAGTCTCAACAGGTTGAGGAATAATAGCAGAAGTACTTAGCTCCTCAGAAGTAGCAGTGTAACTGGATAAATAACCAAATGCTTCAGGGCCATCACTACGCAAAAATTCCGAAAAACTACCAAAAGTATTTTTAGCAATTAACCCAAGATGATTCAGACCATCAAGGTTACCACCATCAGCAGGAACTACTTCAAGCCAAACACCATCGCCACCACTTTCACCTGGAATGTTAAAACGGTAGTAAACCTCATGACGATTGCTTTCTGAAACAGTAAATGGTCCGTGGGTTGTGGTGCGTGTTGAAAGCTTTACGGGGAAATTTAGACTGGTACCTGCAACTGGCTCAGCAGGTGGGGTAACAATAACCTGTGGTGAAGAACAACTGACGACTAAAAAAATTACAAAAAGACCAAGAAAAGAAACAGCTTTTTCCATATAACTTACTCCAAATCTTAGCTATCCAAGTTTAGTATATTAGAAGGATAGTAGTTCTAAGCATAGAGGTATAAAAGAATATGTACTATGATTTGAATCAATTTTTATTGGACTAATACTTTTGTATTTTACTTAATATTTTGCTTAGTATTTTATCTATTATATAGACTACAACAGCTTATGCATTTACATAAAAGAGCAATCCACTTCATGGTTAGTAGCTTGCAAGATAAGAGAATGATACATGACAACTCTAAAAGTAAAATGCTGTCATACATAATATAGCAATACAAACTCAAAAACACATTGATTTAAATCAATAGTTTTCCGTATACCTTTAACTATAGGGTAAAGACATAGGTTCAACAGAGCTGAGGATTAAAGTTAAATTATATCTTTCAGCCTCTGTAAGTGCAGTGAATTTACTATTTTCTAAAACACCTTCTTTTACAAAAGAAGAAATAGTTCGAACAACTGTTTCATTCGTTAAATTTGTAAGATCAGCTAAATTCTGTCTCGTCATATAACTAATAATAAAAAGTCTATCCAAAGACAAAAGCAAACGCGCTACACGTTCTCTAGCGGAGCTTTGCTCTAAACCCAAGCGGGTATAAGTATCTAAGAGGTGCATATTTAAATCAGCAATAAGCCATGACTCTAGTTCTTCTTTAAAATAATCTTCTACTTTAAGCCATGCATCAAAATAGGTATCATCTAAACTATAAATCTGACTTGCAACAAGCACTTCAGCACCCGTTGCATAAGGGCTACCTTTTAGTGATGGATGATAGCCGAGCATCCCCCCTGCACCAATCGCAATCACCGTAATCGCTCTACCTTTTTTATTAGGATGATATAACCTAATCATGCCACTTATGACAAAATAAGTTTTATCAATTCGCTCTTCTCCAGGTGCCCATAACAGCTCGCCAGGATTAAGATTTACAAGAACAGCAGTTTCAGTAATTCTTTGCCATAAGCTCACTGGTATATTGCCTGGGGTTTCAGTCATCACTGTTTAGTCTATCAGATTCTGCAAGGGGATTCTTTATTCGTATCCTCTTTATATTAGTAGCTTAACTATTATTTACTCATCAGGTTCAGCGTACTAAAAACCTGAGCTACTACCTTCGTATATCGTTTCTTTTGGACCAATAATCTTTGTATCAATATCGGCTAACAAAGGTGTGTTTTTGTCTGGATAAGGTATTGTATTAAGCACATGACGCATACAGTTTAATCTAGCTCGTTTTTTATCATCTGATCTAATAATAGTCCATGGAGCACCTGGTAAATCAGTAGCTAAAAGCATTTCTTTTTTTGCTTTAGTATAGTCATCCCAATAGTTAAGAGATTCAATATCTACAGGGCTTAGCTTCCACTGTTTAAGACTATCGCTTTCTCTAGCTCTAAATCGTCTCAATTGCTCTTCACGACTCACTGAAAACCAAAACTTAAAAAGATATATTCCATCATTCACAATCATTGTTTCAAGTAAGGGTGCATATTGCAAAAATTCTTGCTGTTCTTCAATTGAACAAAAGCCCAAAACTGGTTCAACAACCGCGCGGTTGTACCAAGAACGATCAAACAAGACCAATTCACCTTTGGTAGGAAAATGCGATATGTAACGTTGAAAATACCATTGTCCTCGTTCTCTATCTGTGGGTTTATCTAAAGCGACCACCCTTGCTGCTCGAGGGTTAATATGCTCCATAAAGCGTTTTATCGTGCCACCTTTACCTGCGGCATCTCGACCTTCAAAAAGCATCATGATACGTTGTCCAGTTTCTTTAACCCATTGCTGCATTTTCAGCAATTCAATTTGCAACTCTCTTTTGGTCGTTTCATATTCATTACGACTTAATTTTTTACGGTATGGGTAAGTATCATTAATAATGTCATGACTTTTCGCATTAATAATTTTTTTATAAATGTGTTCAGGTATATGTTCAGAAGTAATACGGGACATGCTATAAACCATACACTAGATAAGCAATGAAAGGGATGGTCGTTTGAATTTTCGAGCAAAGCTCGGTATTACCCAAGTCTAAATAACTGATCATTCTTGATTTAAATCATAGGTTATCTAGGTATCCTTAAACTAGACTCTTCTATAGTCAGTTAAGCGCTGAAACCAAACTGGCTATAGGCATCTGTAGGCATATAGAAGGAATGATCATCTATGCAAGTCAATTTAATTACAGTCTTTAGAGAATCAAAACAACTTGAAAAAGCACTAGATATTCTCTTTAGTAGTTCTTTTCCAATAGAACAAATTTCAATTTTACTTGAGTCTTTTAAGAATAGTTCAAGAATCCACGCTTCTGTCAACTCTGGTTACGTCAATCATTGTCAACTAGACAATCAGGTTCAAAAGGTTCATTTAGCTGGGATTTTTAACCTTCTAATTGGTTCAGCACATATTTGGGTACCAGAGTTTGGACAAGTGATCGCAGCAGGACACATAGTAGCTTATGTATCAGAAGACCTAAATAAAAGACCTAATAGTTTTAAAAGGTCTCCCCTTGTATTTTTAGAACACATCCACGTGCCAACTAGAAGTATTTATGATCTTGAAACCAGTTTACGACAAGATAGTAAACTGCTTATCCTTGAAGGAAGTAGGCAAGAAATTGCACACATTAAAATACTTATGTTGGAATCAACTCAACCTACAAATATTTTACAATTTCAAGATGATTCTATTGAAGCATGAAGAAGCTGCAAACTAGGGTATATGTCTTGGGTATATATCTAAAGTTACGTTCTAAGTCATATACCAAACTTAATTTAGCCCTAAGTAGTTTCACCTAAAAGCAATAATTTTAAAACCCCTAATCTTAAAAAATCGCAATCCTAAAACCTATGGAATTTCTAAGCGCTATAACTAAATTACGTTTCACGTTGCTATTTATTACCTTCGTTTGTATATTTTCATTGCAAAACAATGTCCATATAAATGCATTGAGTAAAAGAAAACTAAAACGCTTTGGATTTTCTTTATCAGACTTAAATACTGGCAACTGGAACAACCTCTTTAGTTCAACACTGATTACTGAAAGCCCTAAGGGGTTTTATCAAGGTTTAGTTGTTTCTATTATTGGGGTTGGGGGTCTTGAATGGAATGTTGGTTTTTGGGTAACGGCAGCATTGTTTTTTGGTAGTCATTTATTGACTCTATTTATTATGTCTGGACTTTTAGTGTTGCCTTACTTTAATTTTTTTGAAAAGCCAAAAAGACTTTTGCGTGTTCGTGATGTAGGTCCATCCATAGGATATTTTAGTTGTCTTGCTGCACTCTTCGGGTATTTGGATGGAATTTGGCATATTCTCAATCTTATAATTATAGGTATCTTAGTAATCGTTCTAGTTGTGAGGGCTCGAGCCCCCGCAAAAACTCCTGCTGTTGTCATTGCAGATTTAGCACACGTCATTGGCTACGCCCTAGGCATACTAGCAATGTTTTTTTTAAAGCCATACACATAGATTAAACACACTCTCAAAAATCATAAATTCTATTCAGCAAGCATTATTATTTTAGGTAGGTCAAACACATGAAAGCATTAGCAAATAAATCAAATTTAGTCATACTCACAGTCTGCTTAGTCGTCCTGAGTGCGTTAATAAATATCTGGTCAGCAGTAACTCCCTCTCTACCACAACGCCTCGACTTAATAAGAGATATTTTTTCTATAGAGCTTCGTGAATTCAGTCGTCTAACAGCAGTCATGACCAGTTTCATCCTGCTCCTGCTCTCAAAAGGTCTATTTGGTCTTAAGCGCAATGCATGGCGACTAACCTTAGCAGCGCTTACCTTAAGTATGATTGCCCACGTCATTAAAGGACTTGACTACGAAGAGGTTACCTTTGACGCAATCATTGTTGCTTTGCTCATAATTACTAGAAAAGAATATATTGCCAAAGCTGATATGCCCTCAGTCAAGCAAGGTCTAAGGGTTCTATGTTTAGCATTTATCTTTACTATGCTTTACGGCACAATAGCTTTCTTTCTATTGAATAAGCAATTTACAATGGAGCTAACACTTCCTACCTCACTCGTAGAAACTGCAAAGATGTTCCTACTAACTCCTTCTCCAGTAGCAGAAACCCGCTTGGCAAAGTGGTTCTTAAACAGTATTTATATAATTGCCTCTTCTAGTTTTATCATTGCACTTGTATCGCTCTTGCGCCCAGTCATTTTAAGAAATAGTCCTGATACTGACACTTGGACTAAAGCAACAAACATTGTTGAAAAATATGGCAAAAGTGGTCTTGCACGCTTTACTATTTTAGGTGACAAGCAGTATAAAATTTTTATTCATTCTATTTTTTTCAATTCCATCCGCGTTCGCCCAAGCAGAGCTCAAGGAATTCGCCAAAGATTCTGGCAAACTTTACAAAAAAGCGACACGGCTAGCGAGCTCTCAGAAAAAAATGAGAGCGCTTCCAAACTTTCGTTCGAACGAAAAACTCTTCAAATGGATCAAAGAATCCGTACGATAGGAACCCTACATGGGTTCGCTCCGAAGTACTGAGGGCGTGCTCGTTTCTGGA
>JAULCF010817902.1:0-19526 GCA_032361265.1 Devaleraea mollis | reverse complement strand
AGTACAACAATCACCAGCTGGATCACTTACTGGGTTTGTTTTAGCACCTCGGCAATTCGGTCCTTTAAGGCGTCTAAGTCTAAGTGAAATTACCTCACATCGTTTTAGTTCGCTAATAGATAATATCTTGGAAGTAATTATTGTTTTACTATTGACACTTCTGCTGGCCAGACTTTTATCGCAAACAGTAAAATTCCAAGAGCAACTTAAGGCTAAGAATCAGAAGTTGCAAGAGTCGCATCAACACCTAAAGAACTACGCTAATCACGCAGCTGAACTAGCAACGGTTGAAGAACGCAATCGGTTAGCTCGAGATATCCATGATAGTTTAGGTCACCATCTAGCAGTCATTAATATTCAACTAGAAAAAGCCAATGCTTACAGAGAGCGAGATCCAAAGCGTTCGCAAGATGCAGTTAATACTGCTAAAGAAACAGTTCAAGATGCTTTGCGAGATGTTCGACAATCTATAACCACCCTTCGCGAAGAAGATGAAGAGTTTCGTTTTGAAATGTCAGTTGCTGATCTTGTTAAACGTATGGACCATAGCGATGTAAATATTAAATTCAATAATGATGGAGATAGCTCTGATTACAATAAATTAACCCTCATGACGCTTTACCGTGTTGTACAAGAAGGTTTGACAAATATTCACAAACATTCAAAGGCAGATAACGTCACTATCAACGTTGATTTTGAGAATGAAAAGGCTAATTTAACCTTGGTTGATAATGGTTTAGGGTTTGATGCTGAAGTTGTTACACAAACGAGTAAGCGGAATTCTTTTGGATTACAAGGTCTACGAGAAAGACTCGATTTGATAGGGGGTACGTTGGATATTCATAGTCAATCTTCAGAAACGCGTTTAAGTGTTATTGTTCCAAAATCTATACCAGCGTTAGAAGGTAGTTATGACTAATGCGATAATTCGTATTGTTCTTGTAGATGATCAGTATCTTATTCGAGAAGGAATTGCCTCACTTTTAGAGCTTGAAGAAAGCTTTGAAGTTGTAGGGATGGCTGCTAATGGTAAAGAAGCTTTGCAAATTGTTAATGAATTCAAGCCTGACATCATATTGATGGATGTGCGTATGCCTGAAATGAATGGGGTAGAGGCAACGGGGAAAATTCTGAGACATTTACCAGAGTGTCAAATTATTATGTTAACGACCTTTGATGATGAGGAGTACATTATTCAATCGCTCTTAGCAGGTGCATGCGGCTATCTAATGAAAGACATTCGACCACATGATTTGATTCAAGCAATAAAACTGGCTCACGCTGGCTTGTACCAGCTTGCACCAGAGGTTGCAGGGAAGTTAGTTGGGTCGCTGAAAGCAAGACAAGCTGTAGATAGTCAAAAAGCTGAATTGGAATCTACGGTTACAACTAGAGAGCTCGAGGTTTTGAGGTTTCTTGCAAAGGGGGCTACCAATAAGGAGATTGCTGCGGAATTAGGGGTTAGCGAGGGAACTGTTAAGAATCATGTTTCAAATATTTTGATGCGGTTAGATTTAAGAGATAGGACACAGGCTGCGGTTTACGCGGTAGAGAATGGTTTGATTTAACAGGTTTATATTTTTTTAAGCTTAAGACTTAATAAGTACAAAATTGAATCTAGCTAGCTCTTTAGAATTGTTCACTTTAATTCAAGATGCAAATAGAATAGCAAATGTGAATAGATACCTTGTATCAATTCATATTTTAGAAGGGGAAAAATTGAGGCAATTCACAAACTCAAGTATTCCCTTAGATCGTTTGAAGAGATGGATAATAAAACGATAATTGATATTGTCAGTTTGTACCATTTCCGCTCAATTCCTTCATTAATTCAGGATGCATCTAGACTTGAATAGTTAACTCTGATGCGGAATATGGTTGAGCACCTGACGCTTCAAGTTAGTTATTTTAATAACGATATTTTTGGAATCGGTATTAGAACTAAATAATTTGACCTCACAATAAAAAAGGCGAGCCAAAAGGCTCGCCAAAATATTATGCATTAGGTTTGTGTTTATCAGAAAATGCTAAAAGCAGCAAAAACAGTTGCAAAAAGAAGTGCAACAGTGTTAATCACTTTAATAAGTGGGTTGATTGAAGGACCAGCAGTATCTTTGTATGGATCACCAACAGTGTCACCAACAACAGCTGCTTCGTGTGCAGGCGTGCCTTTACCACCGTGATTACCATCTTCGATGTACTTCTTAGCATTATCCCAAGCGCCACCACCGTTTGACATCATAAGTGCCATCATCAAGCCTGAGCCGATAACACCAATCAACATGCCACCAAGTGCAAGTGGTCCAAATAGGAATCCAACGATTAATGGAGCTACAACCGCTAGGATACCCGGAATAATTAGCTCACGAAGCGCAGAAGCAGTAACGATATCTACACATTTTGCATAGTCAGGCTTGCCTGTACCATCCATGATGCCAGGAATTTCGCGGAACTGACGACGTACTTCGTCAATAACTGCGCCTGCAGCTTTACCAACTGACTCCATTAAGAATGAAGAAAATAGGAATGGAAGCATAGCACCGATGAATAAACCACCAATAACGATTGGGTTATCAAGTTGGAAGATTAAGCGCTCTAAACCATTAGCATCTGTATAAGCATCTAGCTTGTGGGTGTAATCAGAGAATAGAACTAGTGCAGCAAGTGCAGCAGAACCGATTGCATAGCCTTTAGTAACAGCTTTTGTAGTGTTACCAACTGCGTCTAGTGCATCAGTATTTGTTCTAGTTTCTTCTGGAAGTTCTGCCATTTCAGCAATGCCACCAGCATTATCAGTAATAGGACCAAAGCTATCCATAGCCACGATCATACCTGTGATAGAAAGCATAGCTACCGCAGCAACTGCGATACCATAAAGACCAGCTAGACCGTATGACGCAAAGGTTGCAATCGCAAGAAGAATAGCAGGTGCAGCAGTACTTTCCATGCCTACAGCTAAACCACTGATGATGTTTGTTGCAGCGCCAGTTTCAGATGCTTTAGCAATCTTACGAACTGGGCTAAACTTAGTACCTGTGTAGTATTCAGTAATGAACATGATACCAATAGTTACAGCGATACCAATCATTGAACAAAGGAAAATACTGAACATGTTACCAGTTACGTTATTTCCAGCAAAGTCAAAGCCAATGAAGAAAAGTAGTGTGAAGATAAAGAAAGCAACAGCACTAAGACCAGCAGTGATGAAAACACGCTTGTAAAGAACACTCATGACGTTGAAGTTCGCAGCAGTTGCGCCATCACGCTTGATGTTCAATAAAGGCCAGCTTTCTTTCCACAAGATGCCAGCTACACTAGCAATAATCGCAATTGCACCTAGTAGGAGTGGATAGACAGCTAAGCGAGTAATTTCGCCAGTTGCAGGAAGTAAGTAACCTAAGAAAACTGCGCCAATTGCAGTAACAGCGTAAGTTTCGAAAAGATCAGCACCCATGCCAGCACAATCGCCAACATTGTCACCGACGTTATCTGCAATAACTGCAGGGTTACGAGGATCATCTTCAGGGATTCCAGCTTCAACTTTACCTACAAGATCAGCACCAACGTCAGCAGCTTTGGTATAGATACCGCCGCCAACACGAGCAAAAAGGCTGATAAGACTTGCACCGAATGCAAAACCAACAAGTGGCTCTACAGGGTTAGGCAGGTTTAATACACCATAGAATATAAAGAAAAAGCCTGAAACACCAAGAAGTGCCAGACCAGCTACAGCAATACCAGCAACAGCGCCACCATTAAAAGCAATATCTAGTGCTTTAAGTAGACCACCGTTTGACGGCTGTGCAGCGTTTGCTACACGTACATTTGCACGAACAGCAATGTTCATCCCGACATAACCACTGACTGCAGAAAAGACAGCACCAACAACAAAACCAACAGTTGTCCATGCCCAAGTGGTTCTAGCACCACCAGCAAAAATAGTTACGAGTATAAATAGAATGGTGATGCCACCAGCAATATAAATAATAGTGCGGGTTTGGCGATTCATGTATGCGTTTGCACCATCTTTAATTGCGTTGCTAATTTCTTGCATTCTCTCATTGCCAACGCCTTCTTTTAGAAGTTCTTTGGCGATGATCCATGCAAAGTACAGGGAACCCGCAGCAATGAGTGGAAAGAGAAAGGTTAAAAATCTCATGCGTTATCTCCTTAGGTTTTTGAGCGTAGAAAAGTTCTACATCTCAAATAAACAAAAAATAATCTAACATCAGTCAAACACAGTTAGCAGTTGAGCACTGGCGTAATATGTACAAACTAAGTACAAACCAAAAATTACGCTCGGGGTAGCAGATTCATGCTAAAAGGTAGATTGACACATATGTCGGAATAGTATGTTAACTCGAAATTGTACCTTTAGATGGATGTTCAACGAATCGACAATAGTCCCCGAAAATCGTGCTTTAGAACGTGAATTTAATACTTTTTCTTTGTGAACTCAAGCAAATTTTGCAAGATCTAAACTAGTGAATATTTTAAGAAATATTGCATCAATCAGGCTTGAAAACATCTATAGATTTAGAACATTCTTTAAGGTTGTAGTTCATACCTTATGCCGTTTCATGTTTGAGATTCCTAAAGGTTTCACAATTTAGTTTTTAAAGTACATAAGCGGAATTGTATAAATCTGTTGCTGTAATTGTGGTAGTCTTTTAATGCTTTATGCTTAGCAACTAAATTATGTCAGTCATTAACCATTACTTCATAACAGAATTCGCAGAACCTAAATTACTAGATAAACTCTGGTCAGAGGGGTGGCGTCATTTTGGTGATTATTTTTATGTCTATAAATATCTACCAAAAGAAGATTATATGTATACGGTTTTGCCGTTGCGTGTCCGCCTAGAAGACTTTGTACTGAGTAAAAGTCAAAAACGCATTTTAAAGCGGAATTCGGATTTAGAAGTACGTGTTGTACCAGCTTATGTCGATGAGGTAGTAGAGGAGATGTTTCATAAGCACAAAAAGCGCTTTGTGGATAATATTCCTGAATCACCCCGTGTGTTTATGTCTGTTGAGCCAGCAACGCGACCTTGTGAAGCCAAGAGCCTTTGCTTTTATGAGGGTGAAACCTTAGTTGGAATGAGCTTTTTGGACATTGGGCATAAGTCATGTAGTAGTGTTTACCAACTTTTTAACCCTGAGCTTAAACAAAGAAGTTTAGGTATCTACATGGTTTTAGCTTCTATACAGTATTGCCTAGAACAAGGTATGGACTATTATTATCCTGGCTATGCTTATCATGAAACATCGCATTACGATTATAAAAAACGCTTTTTCGCACTGGAATATTTTGACTGGAAAGACAGTTGGTTAGATTTTGAAAGGTTGGTGGATTGATGTTGGGTCTGGGAATTGAACTTGAAAATCCTTTAATGGTAACAGAGTTAGATGGTTTTTCGCCAAAAATTGGCAATTTAGTAAGCATGATGTCCTATGCGCGTAAAACGACCTTAGATACCGTTGATAAACTGAAAACTGAAGAGCTTGATTTTTTAGTCGCTCCTAGCGCCAATACTATCGGTATGCTGCTTTCGCACATTGCATCTGTTGAAGTTTATTATCAAGTAGGAACCTTTGAAGGACGAAAGATGAACAAAGCAGAGAAGACTCGTTGGGGTGCAGCTTCTGAATTGGGCGATTTGGGCCGAGAACAAATTAAAGGCAACGACTTGAACTTTTACCTCGAACAATTACAAGAAACAAGAGAAAAGACCTTAGCAGAATTTAAACTTCGTGATGATGCTTGGCTTATGGAAGAAGAGAGCTTTCGTAAAAATATGCTTATCAATAATTATTTCAAGTGGTTCCATGTCTCTGAAGATGAAATCAGTCATCGTGGACAAATTCGATTGATTCGTAATCATTTGATGCCATAAGCCTTGTAATTTAAGTCTTTTATCTGGATTTTCAAATCTTAAACAAGTTGACCTGTTTGGGTTTCTTAATTGTCCTGTAGTATTCCTGACAAAAAAGCCTTATTCTAGAGGACTTATGCGTTTTCGATCCCGTTTACTCAGTGCTATTAAAAAACAAAGCATCATGAAGCAAGTTGCTTTTCTTGCAGTACCTTTGATGTTGCAAAATTTATCTTTTACACTTTTAGGTGTGGCAGATACATTTTTCGTGTCTAAAGTATCTACAGAAGCTGTTGCTGCTGTTGGTTTGGCAGGGGTTATGTTTTACGCTGTTGCCTTGCTGTTTAGAACTGCGGGTACGAGTGCGGTTGTGTTTGTAGGTAGAGCGCATGGTTCTGGCGATGATGATCGTTTAGGCGAATCTGTTTGGCATGTGCTGAATATGGTGTTTTATTTGAGCATCATTTCGCTTGTGTTGCCTTGGTTGTTTACGTGGTTATTCTCGTTTGCAGCTTCGGATGAGATTGTGAGAGGGTTAGGCTCGAGCTATCTCCAAATCCGCGGCTTCGAGATTCCTTTCATGATGTTCTCCGCTGTTGTTTGGGGCTTCATGCTAGGACGCAACGACTCAACCACCCCCATGATATTGGCGTGGATTCAAGTCATCGTAAACATTTTCCTAGATTGGATTATGGTACTTGGTAACTTAGGTTTCCCAGCCTTAGGTGTTGAAGGTGCGGCTTATGCAACCGTTATATCAAACGTACTAAATGCACTTTTAAGTGCATGGATTTTGTGGCGACCTAAATTTATCAAGCAATATGCATTGAATAAAATCCGCATTGCTAACTGGGTGCAACTATCCAAAATATTGAAAATTAGCTTACCCATGGGTATGGGTGAATTCGTGTCCATTTCTGCTTTTACTGTGTTCTTTTCCATGATTGGTAGATTAGATACGGCTGCATTGGCCGCCAATAATATTGCTATTCAATATATGTCTATTGCCTTTACATTGGGTATCGCTATTGAGATGGCAGCATCTAGTTTGGTATCTCAATATCTTGGTAAAAAAGAACCAGACAAAGCTACAAAGGTTGCCTATAGGTCAGTGTTTTTAGCTATAGTTTCTATGGGTCTTGTTGGGTTAACCTTTTTGATTGCACCTGAAAAACTTATTGCGGTATTTAGTGCTGAAGAAGCTGTGATTACGGCTGGCGTAACTATTTTGAAGCTTGTTGCTTTATACCAAATTATAGACGCAGTTGGTATAGTTCTTGGTGGTGTGCTCAATGGTGCTGGCGATACGACCTTTACAATGTGGTATCGGGTCGTTATTGCTGTCTTTATATTTATGCCACTTGAATGGCTTATCATTTTCAGACTAGACGGTGGAATATTTGCAGCATGGTTAGGTGCGTTAGCCTATTTAACGCTTTTAAGTGTCGGATATTTTTTGAGATTCCGACATGGTTATTGGAAAACAATAGAAGTAAGCTAACCTTTAGCGGTTAACTTACTAAGCTCATTAGATTTCTAAAGTTAGTTGCCAAGAAACAATATAACAAGTCGTTCACCCAAGCAAACGTTTTACTATCTTTAGCCTATTACCAAAGGCTTTCATCAGAGGCTGGCGGTAGGTTCTTGTTGCTCAAATAGTTCTCTATGACAAGTCTAGTTTGTTGATTAACAAGTTGTCTCATTCTAAATTTAAGAACTATAGTTTGCCACCAGTTTGCAGTAGAAAGTTCTGCTTCGAATTCTTCTTTTACTTTAAGAATTATTTTTGATTTGAAGTCCTTCATGACTGACTTGGAAAGCGACGTATCTCTTTCTTTTGCGTACCAATTAGGACTTTCTTCAGCTATGTGATTTGACATAACTATTGATTACACTCTTTTATTAAGAGGAGATTGGTAATCTTCTTCTGAAACTGGATCAAAATCCCAATCAGTAGTTTGACCCAGATTGATAGCCATGTGAATCATTTTTGAGTTATTGCTTGCGCCATGCCAGTGAACTTCACCAGCTTCAAAGAGTGCGACATCACCCACACCAAGTTCTTCTTTGACACCATCTTTGCGTTGTGCCCAGCAAGCTCCTTCTACTATGACGATGAGTTGTGAATCTGAGTGGGTGTGCCAATTTGTGCGCCCACCAGCTTCAAAAGTTACGTGGAAGACTTTTATATTGGGCTCGAGCAGCATGCGTTTTAATTCAGCATCACCCACAAAGTTACTTGCGTCTGCAACTTCTCCTGTTACATCTATACGTTTTTGAGTTTTCATGCTTGCAGTATACCTTAGTACGCACAACAATTAACTCAGATATTAACTAGAAAACTAGTGCGGGAATTAACTTGGACGCAATATAGTTTCGATTTCATTAAAAACATCTTGACTCAGTGGACCAAATGCCATTGCAGCAAAGTTTTGTTCTGCTTGTGCCACTGTGCGAATACCAGGAATTGGCAAAGTAGTCTCACTCTTAGCCCATAACCATCCAATTGCACCTTGAGCTAGGGTTCGTCCATCACTTTGTAGCAGTTCTCTAATTGAATCGAGTTTTGCCATAAAGCTATCATTCGGCATGCCATTATTGAAGTACTGCATCCATTCTGGACTGGCCGTACCACGAACATCGTCAGTGCCAAGTGCTGTAGCAGTTGCACCAGCTGCATATTTGCCAGTGAGCAGACCCATAGCTAATGGACCCCGATTGATGCTTGCAAGGTTTTTATCTTCTATAAGAGCTAACAAGGTGTCGTTAGTATCTAATACATTCATTTGATGTTGGATGGCTACGCAGTGCTCTCCTTCTGCAAAAAAGGCCGCTCTATCCAGAATATCTGTACTCCAGCCATAACTGCGGATTTTACCTTCAGTAACCAAGGCTTCCAAAGCATCTCTAGCAAATTGGGCTGTATCTAAATCCAAATCACCAAGGTGTAATTGGTAGAGGTCGATATAATCTGTACCGAGTCGTTCAAGAGAAGCATCACAGGCTTTGTGAATGTACTCAGGTGAGGCTTGACCACCTATGATTTGTTTGGTGTTTTCCTCAAATACATTACCAAATTTGGTTGCTATAATCACCTCTTCACGTTTGTTTCCTAATGCTTGGGCTAAAACATTTTCGCTGTGACCTGCGCCATAAACATCAGAGGTGTCGAAGAAGGTAACACCCTGTTCTAAGGCGCAATGGATTGCTTTAATTGATTCACTATCATTAACTTCGCCCCAACCAAGTGGTGTAGTACCATCCCAAAATGGTCCACCAATAGCCCAACATCCAAAACCCATACTACTTACTGAGTCATTTCCTAAAGTACGTTTCATTGATTGCCTCGTTTCTTTTTTCGTTTTCTGGCTGACTGAACTTCTTCAAAACAACTGTCTGCTTCACCTTTATAGACTGCGATTTTTTGATTAATGGCTTTTAGGTTATTTTGTAGCAAGGCGATTTCTTCTAAGACATCGCTTCGATGCTTTTCTAGGAGGTCAAGGCGGGAAGCTTCAGTTTGTGGACCGTTGCGCTCGAGCCTTACATACTCCTTCATTTGCTCAATGGGCATACCTGTGACTCTCAGAAGTGTTAAGAAATGAACCCAATGTAAATCCTCAGATGTATACGACCTATGCCCATTGGACCCTCTATTGATTGGTTTTAACAAATCTATTCGTTCATAATAGCGAAGTGTATGTGCGCTCAGACCCGTTAAGTCTGAAACTTCTTGAATACTAAATCCATTATTTGTGGGTGCTTCTACCGTAACTTCAGAAGGAAGTTCTGTTGCAAATGACGTCATGTAGCTATGCTAAACCTTTGAGCGCACTCTAAGTCAAGCACTTTTAAAGTGTTTACATTTTAAATCAGTAAAAGAAAATCGTTAATGATTTGTAAGAGTACTAGAGTAAGTAAGTTTTAAACGAAATTGTAGTAAGCTCTTTAACTGAATTAACCTGGTGAATAGGACCCCCTACATTATGAAAAAACATTCACGGATTGCAGTTTTATTAGATACTTTTGGACCGTATCAAGCCCGCTTGGTAGAAGGCGTTGAAGCGGTTTTAAGACCACTTGATATTTGTACAATTGTTATACATGGTCGTGAATTACAGCCAGAAGTTGAGAGTTATAAAGCAGCAAATGAACTCTTCAATTTTGCTCGAGCTGATGAAATAGATGGCGTTATTGTAGCTTGTGCAAATATCAGCCACAATTCAGAAACCGAAACTTTGAATAAATTTGTTCAAAGTTTTAATACTAAGCCAGTAGTCAGTGCAGGTTTAGAAACACCCGGCGTGGCAAGTATTTATGTAGATAATTTCTCAGGTACCCACGCTTTAATCAAGCATCTTATTGAGGTGCAAGGACATAAACGCTTTGCGTTTGCGCGTGGATTTGAAGGTAATGCTGATTCGATCTTGCGTGAACAAATACTTTGCCAAACACTTGCAGAATATGATTTAGAACTTGATCCAGACTTGACATTTACGGGGAACTATACACTCGATGTTGCTTTTTCTGAAATGGATGAGTTACTGTCTAGACGTTCAGACTTCGATGTTGTGGTGGCTGCAAATGACATAATGGCTTTTGGTATTGTTCAAGCTTTAAATAAAAATGGCTTTAATGTTCCCCACGACATAGCAGTGACTGGTTTTGATAATCATAAAGAAAGTAGCTATACTGCGCCACTGTTGACAACCGTAAAACAACCTATTTTTGAACTTGGTGCAGAAGCTGCTAAGTCCGTGGTAGCACAGCTTAATGGCAAATCTGTAAAGTTGCTTGACTGTGTAGCGACCGAACTAGTTGTACGGAATTCTTGTGGAATTGCTGTTTCGAAAGTAGAACAGAAGCTCGAGCCAGATAATAAAGTAGTAAATAGAGAGTATAATCTAAAGCAGTTTCAAGACTTGCGGTTTTTTGAATATGGCTTTAAAGAAATACTCCAAGTATTTATGGAGTTTAATAAAAATGATGTTTACTTGCTCAAGCTTTGGATGACAAAGGTAGATGAGAACAGGTTAAATAATGGTGGTAGTAACCTATTTTTTGAGTTTTTAGACAGCATAGATACGCTAATTCTTGACAATATTTCAGATGTAAGACTACTGAAAATAGCAAGTGACAACATTTTGGAGTTGCACAAAGTCTTGCACAATGTCAATTATAAAGCATTAACACAAGGGTACTTTGAAGAACTGAGTGCAGTTAATGACCATGGTAGACATCATTTGGTTATGTCTATGAGTACGAGCTATGAAGCGTGGCATAAGACGTTGAATGAAGTTTTAGTCATGTCTAGTGATCGTGCTTTTGTCGTTCTTTATGATAAAGCTAGCGGTGCTGTTAATAGCGGTGCAGAACTTGTTGTTGCGTATGGTGGGGAAAATGATTCTATTGAGTTACCTATAAAATTCGAGAGAACAAAAATTTTGCCACCAGAACTTACTTCAGAATTTACTGGAAAGTATTATTTAATTCCTTTGTCTGTTGGCTTAGAACAGTTTGGTTTTCTATTTATTGATAGTAGTAATCCCAGAATGCTTGAATCTGATTCTTTTGCACACAGTTTATCAATTGCTATTCGTAACAGTGCTCAGATCGAACGCTTAAGACAACATACTAAAGAACTTGAGGACGCCAACAATAACCTTGCAAAACTTGCCCAGTACGACTCTTTAACAGGACTACCTAATCGTACACTGTTGGCCCAAAGGCTAGATCACGCCTGTTTAAAAGCGCGTGATGATAAGAGTCAAGTAGCACTTTTCTTTTTGGATTTAGATGGATTTAAATATGTGAACGATAGTCTAGGACATGACAGTGGCGATAAATTATTACAACAGGTTGCTCAGCGACTTAGGGATATTGTTAGCTCAGAAGATACTGTTGCAAGGCTAGGTGGTGATGAATTTACGATTGTTATGGGTAACCTTAAGGAACAGCATAATGCTATCCAAATGGGTGAAAAAATCATCGACGTCCTCAATGAACCATTTTGTTTAAAAGAATCAACCTTTAGGATATCTGCCAGTATCGGCATTTCTATGTTTCCAGCCGATGGTGAAGATCCTCGCATGTTGATGAAACATGCAGATGTTGCGATGTATAAAGCTAAAAACGATGGTAAAAATCGTTATCATTTTTATAATAGTAGTTTGAGTGAGGAAGCGTTTAAGCAATTGCGTTTGGCAGAACAATTGCGAACTGCACTAAGTGACAATGAAGTGTGGGTGGCTTATCAACCACGTTTTGATATAAATGGGAAAAAGATTCTTGCTTTTGAAGCACTTGCAAGATGGAATCAAAAAGATGGTACAGCAATATCTCCAGGTCAGTTTATTCCAGTTGCAGAAAAGTATGGACTGATTCATGAAATTGGAATGTATATTTTAAGGCAAGCTTGTTTGCAAGCGAAAGAATGGGCTAATCAAGAACATTTAGCTTCACCTAGTATTTCTGTGAACCTTTCTGCTAATCAATTGCATGAAGACGATATTGTTGAGAAAGTTGCTGCCGTTTTGGATGAAATTGGGCTCGAGCCGAGCTTACTAGAGCTTGAAATCACCGAAACTGCAGCCATGGTTGATGTAGAGCAAAATATTAAAAAACTGCATCATTTACGTGATATAGGTGTCAAAATAGCAATTGATGATTTTGGTACTGCTTATTCTTCACTCAATTATTTAAAGCGATTACCCGTAACGAGTTTGAAAATTGACCAATCCTTTGTTATGGATATCGAAGACTTGCATGATGTTACAAGTAATACCGCAGTGATTCGAGCAGTTATTGCTTTAGGTAAAAGTATGGGCTTTAATCTTGTTGCTGAAGGGGTTGAGACAGAAACCCAACTTGCCTTTCTAAGACGTTATGAATGTAATGAATTACAGGGCTTTTTACTTGCCAAACCAATGCCGCCTGAAGAGGCAGAATTGCTACTTACAGAATTTCAGCAATTTGATTTTGCTACGGATTCAATAATCTGTGAAAACAGAAATGCTTTTAGCTAAAATTTATAATCTACAATTCAAGCTGATTTATAATTCAAGACAGTTTACAATTCAAGCCGGTTCATAAGTCAAGCCAAGTGTCATCCCATTCAAAGTACGCACCTTCCGTGTACTGCTTAACTAAAAAATGCTCATAAAAGTCTGTAAACATCTTAGGTAATTTATCAGTATCAAAAAATTCGAGTGCTAAAGATTCGGAGTCTAAAGCTAAAGTTCCTGAGATAACTTTGCACTCAAAGGTTGAAGCAGTGGCTGATAACTGATCACCATTGGGGTAGAGGATTTCACGTTGCGATACTGCGACTAAACAAGTTGGTTTGACTATTAAAGCTGTTTCTTCAAAGACTTCTCGAACTAAAGTTTGTGCAGGCTTTTCGCCAATATCAGAAACACCACCCGGCAGTCCCCACAGATGATTATCACTTCTGTGTTGCAATAAGACTTGACCTTTTTCGTTGCGGATAATTGCATCTGCCCCAATAGATAAAATTGGGTCGTGACCAACGTATTTACGGAGATTTGCAAGATAGGGTGAAATAGGCATAGTATTGACGCTTTCTTATAGTGCTATGATTTCGATATTTTGTAAGATGAGTTTTGTTTACAAGCTGAGTTCTAAGCAGTCGGATAGCATAATTTATCATCAAACCTGAAAAACGCCGAGCTTTAATTCTTCTTGAACAGGGTTTAATGCACATACTTCAAGTGCTTCTATGAGTCGCTGTCTTGTTTCGGTAGGTAAAATTATTTCGTCTAACCAAAGGCGAGCTGCGCCATAACGAATATTTAAAGCTTCTTCGTAATCTCCACTAATTTCTTCAAATAAAGCTTGTAATTCAACATCATCAGGTTCTTTACCCTGACGCTTAAGTTGGGCAAGTTGAATATCCATAATAGTTTTAGCAGCTTGTTGCCCACCCATTACACTAAACTTGGCACTAGGCCATGCAAAGAGAAACTTAGGACTAAAAGCTTTGCCACTCATAGCATAGTGACCTGCACCATAAGAACCACCAACAATCAAACTGATTCGCGGTACAACACTATTAGAAACTGCATTTACCATTTTTGCACCACGACGGATGATACCTTCGTGCTCACTGTCTTTACCGACCATAAAACCATTTACATCATGAATGAAAATTATCGGAATACCTGTTTGATTACAGTTAAGTATAAAACGTGCTGCTTTATCAGCTGCCTCTGCGTATATTACGCCACCTATCTCAAGCTTACCTTTGTTTTTTACGATGGCTTTTTGGTTAGCTACAATTCCTACAGTAAAGCCACCAAGTCGTCCAGTACCACAAAGAATAGTTTGACCATAACTTGCTTTAAATTCATCAAAGTCTGAATTATCTAGTAAGCGGGCTAGCACCTCATGCATATCAAAACTTTGAGTACCACCTTCTGTGGGTAAGACTCCTTGGACTTCTGCAAGTTTTGCTTTAGGTTTTTGAATTTCGTGGCGTGTTTGTGCCCATGCTGCAAGCTTTGGTTTAGCGTAGTTCGCTGCTAAGCTGCGGAGACGGGTGAGCGCAGCTTCATCATCTTTTTCATGGTAATCTATAGTTCCTGCTATGCTTGCGTGCATTTCTGCGCCACCTAAGTCATCACTAGAGACTTCTTGGCCGATAGCAGCTTTCACAAGTGCTGGTCCAGCAAGATATAAGCCAGAACCTTCAGTCATAATGAGTGTGTCACACATTACTGGTAGGTAGGCGCCACCTGCAACACAGTTCCCCATAATTGCTGCCATTTGAGGTATACCCAAAGCACTCATGCGTGCGTTGAGATAAAATACTCTGCCAAAATCATCTTGATCTGGAAAGATTTCGTCTTGCATAGGTAAGTAAACGCCAGCTGAATCTACAAGGTAAATAGTTGGAAGATGATTCTCTAAAGCAATTGTTTGTGCTCGAATAACTTTCTTTGAGGTAATAGGGAAGAAGGCGCCAGCTTTAACGGTGGCATCATTGGCAATAATCATCCATTGGCGACCATTTATTAGACCTATGCCAGTTACAGTGCCACCACACACACAGCCACCTGCTTCTTGGTACATATTGTGACCTGCAAAGGTCATGAGTTCGGAAAACTCAGTCTCTTTATCAATTAGCTTGGTGATGCGCTCTCTAACAAAGAGACGATTTTTCTTGTGTTGACGGGCGATGGATTTTTCACCACCACCAAGTGCTATTTTTTTTCTGTCTTCTGTTAATTGCTCGGTTGCGACTTTCCACGCTTTTTTATTACTGTGAAAAGGGTCTTGACGTTGTTCTTCTAACGATATGTTGCTAGACAAGTGTTTTTCAGGGCTGGACATAGTTCACAGTATACCTATCTTTTGAATTGCTGAGAAATCTAGTGTAGTTGTTAATCAGAATGCTTGACACAATCTTAATTGCAATTATATGCAGCATTGGCCACTGATATCGATTTATCAGTAAGAATCTTTGATTTGATAGAGAGTACGTTGGTTAAGGGTTTAAATTGAAATATCAATCTAGCCCTGTGTAAAACAACTCGAATTACTAGACATTACTTCGAATTTAGTGATGATGTGAGACGCAACTCATCCAAAAGACTTATTAATCGCTACAGAAAGTAGTTTAAACTGTAATTAATGAATCAAAGAAGCGTAAAAGAATTAATGGAGATAGTGCCACAAGTTGGTAGTCTTGAATGGATTGGTCTGCGTTCTGAACGTAGAGGGGTAATTCATCAACCGAAGACTGTAGAAGTTTTAGCAGGTCTTGGGTTAGAAAGCGATAGACGTATTAAGAATAAAAAGGTTGATATGAAGGCTAAACGCCAAGTTACTTTTATTCAAAGTGAACACTTGACTGTACTTGCATCTATTTTGGATAAAGAGAGTATTGATCCTGAATTGCTTAGACGAAACTTAGTTATCTCTGGGATTAACTTAAATGCTTTAAAAGATAAGGTTTTTAGGGTAGGCGATGTTCTGTTTGAAGGAACTGGGTATTGTCATCCTTGTTCTCGGATGGAAGAGAATTTAGGTGAAGGTGGTTATAACGCTATGCGTGGTCATGGGGGGATTACGGCTCGAGCCCTCACCTCTGGACCCATAACTATCGGTAACGCAGTAAGCTTTTCAAAAGATATCCAAGACCAATACTATAGCGATTCTCAAATAGAAAAAGAGGCAACACGCTAATGCCACTAAGCCAAGAACAAGAAGACCGTATTGACGCCTTCGTTGAAAGCTATAACGCAATCGAAAAACACTTAGAAGAAGTTGTGAAGCGAGATCGTTACACTGGCTTTACAAGTTTAGTGCGAGATTATCAAAAGCAATTTGGAGCTTGGGAAGATGCTCAGAGTATATTGGAAATGGCAAGATTAAGAAATGTCATAGTCCATAACTTAACAGAACCCTATGAATATCTTTCAGTGCCAACTCAAGAAACCTTGGCTCGTATCAACGAAATTCAAGATCACCTGATAAACCCAGTGTTGGCTGCACAGTTGTTTAGCAAAAAGGTTGCAACTGTGGCTTGCAACGATAGCTTTTCAAAACTTCTTAAACTGATCGAAAAAACAGGACATAGTCGTTTTCCTGTTTATGAAGGTAATCACTTCTGCGGCCTGATCACGGAGAATACGATTGCGCATTGGTTGGCAAAACATGCTGAGTACCATAAAAAGGAAATCTCTTTTGTAGATGAGACTATTGAAACTGTTTTGCAACTAAACAAAAAGCGGATAAACTATAAATTTATTTCAAAGCAAATGCGAGTTGAACAAGCTCAGACCTTATTTCTTGAAAATGCACGGCTTGAGGCTTTACTAATGACTGAAAATGGCAAAGTACAAGAACGTTTGGTTGGAATTGCAACTAGGTGGGATGTTTTGCGTTTGAAGGAAGTCACTTAGATACCTTAGACTGTCAATCCAGTCACTAGAGTAGTTCAATTTGATTGTTGCTTAGGTTAGTTTGTTTACGCAGAAGGGGAAAGACTGAACATTGAACGTTCAGGTTTTGGGGAGCTGGCAAGTATTGTTACTTTTAAGGTTTGAGGCCAGTTAAGGTTTGAGGCCAGTTTGAGGCAAGTGATTGTCAGGCTAGATAATCTAAGTCAGACTCTGAGTGTAAAGTATGTAAGCGTTTACTATACAAGAAGATTTGATTAATAGAAATCAAGTCGAGGAATTTTCTATTCCTCATAAATATTGTATTGACCTTAATAAAACTTTAAGGAACTATCATATTGTTTTCCAAAATACTCGGTTTTTATAGTTGTATATGTTATAACTAAGGTAATCAAAACAAGTTTTTGTATGTGTTTTATAGGGTTTTTAACTATTTTGGTAATTCTATCTACTCAGCGTTTAGCTGTTGAAAGATAAGAAGATTCAAAGTGTTAGAACTAACAACGGGGAGGATTGAGACGGTGAATGTTACCGAACTTGATTTCACTTTAGTTCTATAGCGGCAACCTTAGATTTTTACTTGATTATATATTGATAGACTATTTGATATAGTCTACTGTTGTTTTATAAATAGTGTGTATATGTGCAAATACACAGGAAGATATGAGAAGAAATGTCTAGTTTTATTGTAGTTGGCGATGCCACGGTTGACCAAATGTATTTTGTAGATGAACTACCTGAGTTAGGTGGTGAAGTTATAGCAAGTCGTGCTTCTATGGAGCCTGGCGGTGCTGGTGCTACCGTAGCAACAGTATTGTCTAGACTTGGACATCAAGCAAAAATTGCAACACGGGTTGGTCAAGGTCCATTTTCAGAACTTGCTCTTAAATACCTTCGTAAAACAGATGTTGATATGAGTTTGATGCAGTATGATGATTTGCTACAAACAAGTAGCATCACACTTATTATTACGCCAGACGCTCAACGAACAATGATTGGCTCACCAGGTGCGAGTCGTGAACTCAATGCTTCACAACTTCGTAGAGAAGATATCGCTAGCGCAGATGCTCTGGTGATGAGTGCATATAGTCTTGTAGGTGGCTTTCAGCGAGAATACGCGCTAAAGGTCTTTGATATTGCTAGAGAAGAACGCCTTACAACGATTGTAGATATGGGTAGTGGCGCAGTTGAGAGTATACGAGGTAACTTGACCGAGCTTATTAGTGGTGTTGATTACCTACTCATGAATGAACATGAGTTATTTGCCTTAACCAGACAAGATTCTATTTCTGAAGCAGTAGATTTGTTAGCATCACAGGGAATAGAACGAGTCGTTATTAAACTAGGTGCTCAGGGTTCAATGGTGGTTACACCTGAAGAAACTGCTTTTGTGGATCCTTTGGACCGTGAAGATATTATTGACTCAACAGGTGCAGGTGACTATTTTACGGCTGTATTTTCTCACGGCATCATGAAAGGCTATGATGTGGTGCACGCAGCCAGACTTGGTAATATTGCAGGTGCATTGAACGCAACCGCAATTGGTGCGCAACGCTTTGAATTGTCTGAAGATATGCTAAATAGCTATCTAGAAGATTTAACGCCAGTTTAGCCAGTCTAAGACCCTTACAGATTGCAAAGATATTTAACAATTTAATAACTTCATTACACGTCTAACAAACGAGTAATCAATAAACAGTAAACTAAGACTATGAGAGCATTGAAGCCATATAGTCTTAGTTTTTTTATTGTTACCTTAGTTGTAAGTATTTTTTTAACAGGGGTTACCTTTGTTAATGCACAAGGTGAAACACAAGGTACTACAGAAGCGTCTGCGCAAGAAAGTGAAGTTCAAAATAGTGAAGTAATTGAAGAGAGCGACTACAGCTTTCGTTTTGAGACTGCCTGGCGTTTGGTTAATGAGCGCTACTGGGATAGTGAAGGTATATCAGATGTCTGGGCAGCTGCCCGTGTAAGATTTGAACCTGAAGCCCTAGCAGCAGCAGATGATGAAGCTTTTTTCGCTGTGCTGGATGAAATGTACAATGAAATTGGTGATGATCACAGTACCTTTGTGCCACCTTCACAAGTAACTGAAATTCGCAATACCTATGGTGATTTGGCTTGTTTAGGTGTTTTCAGTGCGAATTTAACACTTCAATCAGCAGAGATAAGTGCAGCAACTCAACTAGGAAACATTAGTTACGAACTACTACCAGAATCATTTGGTTATATTGTATTGCCAGATTTAGCAACTGATTTTACCTCTTCAAATTTACGAACTGCTGTACAAGAATTGCAGGAACAGGGTGCAACAGCATTTATTTTGGATATGCGTGATAATCCTGGGGGTAAGTTGACAGAATTATTGCTTTCTGCAGGAATCTTTACACGTGGATTTATTCTTAGGAACATTACACGTTGGACGTTTCCAATTCCTTTACCAACTGTTGGTACTGTAGAGACTGAGTTACCGCTGGTAGTTCTGATTAATGGCAATGTAAACAGTGCGGGCGAAGGTTTGTCTGGCGCATTGAAAGTTGCCAAGCGTGCAACGCTTATTGGAGAAACCACAGCAGGTAATGTTGAGTCCATACTTCCGTTTTGCTTTAGAGATGGTTCACAAGCTTGGATAGCTACAGGTGTTTTAGCACCGATTCGTGGTGCAACGTGGGAAGGTCGCGGGGTTGAACCTGACATTGCGGTTGATCCTGAAACTGCGCTTGAA